>JAGFPH010001424.1:171006-188005 GCA_018207615.1 Philaenus spumarius
GTGTTTAAAATAAGTAATACAATAAAATAAGAAAGATTGATAAGGCTGCATATAGGATGTTTGGTATATGGTTTTGTCTAATTAAATAATAAGATATGATTTCAAACAATAATAAATGGACTTAACTAACACTGACATTTATAAATTAAAAAAAGAGGAGGCAATAACAATGTTGAAGGAATTTAAAGTACAGACTAAAGAAAACACCACCCTAGACAAAATTAGGAGAACTTTAGCGCTAATTAAAATAATTCACACACAAATAAAGACAGAGACGGATTACAAAAAAGCATATGATTATTTAGATGACTTTAACACATTAACTCCACAACAAAGAAGCAAATATCCACAATTGGAAGAATTAGAAGCTTTAAGAAACCCACAAAAATTTAAACCAATAATAAATCCCACATTTAACTCAGAACAAAGTAAAGAATTAGCTTCAGAAGCAACCACACACACATACGAACCGGAAAACTTTGAAAATTTGTACGTTAACGTAAAAGAGACACAAGAATCCATTTACGAAGAAATCAAAACACAAAACAGCACAAATAAGCCAGAAATATCCACTAAAATGGAACGAAAAGAGAAAATACCTTTAATCCAACCCTCCCAATATCATGGTTTTCCAACAGAAGACATACATACCTTTATATCAAGATATGAAGTAGCTTCTAGATCTAACGGGTGGACAGACATTACGAAAATAAATCTATTACCAACATACCTGGCCCAATCAGCTTTAAATTGATATGAAAGTTTCATCAAAAGGAACCAAGAGACGGACATTACCTGGGAAAACGCTAAAAAAGAATTGATATACCTATTTGCCCCTACAGCACAATGCCAAAATCTACAAATAATATTAGAAAATAAAGTACAGAGTGACAAGGAATCAGCAATAAGCTTTTATTTAGAAATTCAAGCCCTTTGCCGAAGAATAAACCCAAACATTGAAGACAAACAAATAATTTCACACGTCATACAGGGTTTAAAACCGGAAATTTGTGAAAGCATAATAACTATGGAAAACAATACACTTAGCCAGTTAGAAAAAAATTTAAGAAGAATAGAACAACAGCTATTCCAAAAAACATTAAATAAACAAAGACACTATACACTCTAAAAACACAGAAAATCACAATGGTAGGGAAAACAAACACCTTGAAACAATCAACACAATGTCGGAAAAATTGGAAAAACTTACAGAAATCGTACACTCATTAGGGATCAATATGCAACAAAGGAACCAGGGCCAAACAACATTCCAAAAATATCACCACAAAACAAGACCGCAGTACCAAACCAACCAACAATTCCAAAATAGGGAACGAAAAACAACAGGATTTAATAACGCGTATCAATATTCCAATAACCAAACTAGGGCAATACAAACATGCACAATCTGCAAGAAAACCAATCATCCAACAAGCAGATGTTTTTTCAAACAGTATAACTGCAAAATATGTAAAATGGACAATCATACAACTGAACAATGCTCTTTCAATCAAAACGTGAAAACTCACCCGCAAGACACAAAAACCCAAAGCAGACCATACACCCAAATAAACCAAAAATATTGCACAAATTGTAGAAAAAATGGACACTCAATACAAGAGTGCTACTTCAATAACATTTTAAAACCAACTTACAACCAAAAAAACGGGGTAAATGGGGGGTTATACAAATAAATAACCACACAACCCCATGGGAAACAAATCTAAATACAAGATATCAACATTCACATACACCAGATGGGAAAAACCCAAATTTATGCTCACCCAACCAAATTAAAACTCATCCATAATATATAAGAAACAAAAATTGGCCTTGCAACAAAGCAAATCAAAACGTTTGCTCAAATTGTAAAAGAAACGGCCACACAATTCAAAGTTGCTATTTCAACAAATGCCAAAAACCAAAATTCAACCAAAAATGGGACCAAAGGGTCGTGAAAAAAGAACATGGAAATACAACCCCAAAATACTCAAGTCAAAATATTGTCACAACCCATAAACCAAATATGCGACATACACAAAAAGCCAAATTACGATCACTCACACAAGACAGCAAAAAGGTCAATGACAAACAGTATTCCATTTCATTAAGAAATCAGAAGTACCAACAGACAACCGGCAATTCACATGACGGAAGCACAATTCCACTAACTTCAGTCAATGTTGAAACAAAATACCCATCTCAGGAGATAAACACAACGGACTTCACCGCAGGTCAACAGCACGAGGAAAATAATGGCGTCAATGCACTAGAATTACAGCAATCGGTGCAAAAACAAAATGCTCTAGATTTATACAGTATATTTCATAAACAATATTTACACCAAAATGGTGTATCTAAAGCTAGGAAATCGGAAAATGATGTAACATGGGATGTATATAATACCCTATTTTTTAAACAAATCTGAAAATTCAAGAGTTTGCACAATAGATATAACATTTGATACAATACTAGATGGACAAAATATTGAAACAATCATAGACTCAGGTGCAAATGTATCCATCTGTAATTACGACCTAGTAACCCAAAAACCATTAACACGTCACACTAATACAATAATAAAATCTGCCTCAAACAATAATTTAAAGATCCATGGAGAGATAACATTACCATTTAAAATAAATAATATAAATTTCACAAATAAATTTTATGTTGCATCAGGAATAAATGCAAAAATGATACTAGGCAATAACTTTCTACTAGCAAATCAGGCTAAAATAGACTACTGTACCAAAAAAATAACCCTCAAAGCAAATAACCAAGAATGTGTAATAAATATGAATGAATCCTGGTTGGAAAATTTGAAAAATATACGTTTAATAATAAATCACAACATAATAAGCAACCCAGAAATAAGAACTAATGAACCCATTAAAATAGCATCGGGACAGAGTTTATGTGTACAAACGATAGAAAATATAATGAGCACATGGACTTTGAAACGGACAGACACTTAAGGGAGCAAAAGCAAATTCATGTCCACATATCAAATCAAGACAATCAATACTATGTTCAGATATACAATGCGTCAAAAAGACCGGGGAACACTGCTTCCTAGAACACTTATAGGCCATATAAGTAAAAATAAAGAGGAACTACAAATTTATGGAAAAATAAAACAAAAATAATGTCATGTGTAAACTAATGTAAAAACAAAAAAATATATATCTCGAAATCTGTCTATAGGCCTATCTTAGAATGTTCATTGTAGACTTAAGGAATATGTACCAAATTTAAGCACTAATAAAAAAATTGTATTTTAATCTCATTTTAACAGGACAATAAATAATAAATAGGAATTTATTGTTAATAGGAATAAATAATATACAGGAAAAACAAAAAAAGAAACAAAAATAGTTTTCAATTTTAAAGTACCGTAAGTATTTAACCAAATAAAATCAATAAAACAAAACGCATTGAATAAACCTTTCAAAATTAAATAATAACTCGAGATCTGTCAACACTTAAAGTCATGAACACATAACAAGTAGGTAAATAGTGTAGTTCAAATAATGTGTAAAAAAAACACTTTCTGAGAAAGCGGAAACAGGGGAGGGGGGGAGACGTCCTTGCCGCCTAACCTAGTAACTCCGATAACAATAGCGAAGATATAAAATTGGACTAAAGCATTGATCACGCGAAGTCCCGTTTTGTATATTCAGCACTTGAACAAAACATAGACTACATAAATCTTCAATAACTAAACAAGTATCAATCAGAATAAACTAGAATCCATGAAGCTATTATTCACCTTCCTTGTTTCAGAAAAATACAAAACAGAAACGGAACCAAAGAAAATGAAAACAAAACCATTCACCCTACTACTGTGATGATTAATCCGGTAATTGATACAATAATTCGTTTCTTGGTGATACAGCCAGTAAAAATTTATTCGATAACGGTGCCAGAATAGTTGCAGCTTAGCTGGGATCGTTCCAGGGGTCTAAGTGATTTAATAACAGTGTCTAAGTAGATGGTTTTGTGGTAGGTGAGTAGAGAGTGCGTGTGTAGGTGTTGGTTGGTGTAAGCATTGAAGAAACAATACTATAAGAAGCGAAACCTAATGGGTTTTAAGCGGACGCTTGTGTGGTAGTTCACATCGAAGCCACTCGGAGCGCCACCAGTCTTTTGCAGCGCTTTGAGACGAAACTGACATTATAGACAGAGTTTAAATTTCGCCACACCACCAGACCGCGAATATATCTGCCTCTTGCACTGCCTTGTACAAACTACTTTCAATTCTCCTTTTCATCATCCCCGACGAAAAGTTTTAGTTTTCGTTGTGTAGGGAGCAAGCACATGTTTCAATATTTGGCGCGAGCAATGATTTATTATTGATAATGTTTTAATGACCCATTTATAAAGTGTGGCATATATTTAATACTTTTTTAAATTAATATAAAAACAATTTTAAGTAAATTATGTCAAATACCAAATACAAATTATCTTAAATCTCCAATTAACATTATTTGAACATAGGGTTTTCCTGAATTTGATTTGATAATCTACTACCGTGAAATAATTTAGGGAAAGTCTTCTAAGCTTGTTTTGTTGAAAAATATTTCATACAAGGTATATATTAAATATGAATGCAACAGTAATTAACAAATAAACATTTTATTTCATCAAATCGGATTTAAAATGGGTAAAATATTTAAAACTAAATGTGCAAAAACTTAGGTAAAATAGCAATACAATTAATTATGTTTTGACACCAAACGTATATATTTCAGCCGTTCTCAAATAAAGCATTAGATTGTTCATTACCGGTTTTGGGATATTTAAAGCTTATAAAAAGTATTGTTTTGCTGGCAATACTTATGACATTTTTGCTAAAACGCTCTGAAAGATTTAGTTTTAAGGTCACTATTTTGAACTGGGGAAAAAAAACATAAATAAATAAATAATAATAATCTTTATACTCGTATTATTACAAAAAAAAACTTACAATCGATCACGTAAGCAACAACTAAAACAATTCAAAGCAAAGTATGGTACACATAGAGTACGAAATTATTATACTGGGTGTTCCATAACTAGGTGTACGCTTATTATTCGCGTAAGGGAATGAGTGAGCGTGTTGTAAACAATTAGCATGAGTAAGGAAATTACACAAGAAACGAGATCAAATCGTAGAGGGGATTGTTGAGATTGGGGACTACAACAATGGGAGGTTTTGGACTAAAAAGGTTTTATACCTACAAACCCCTCATCGAGTGGTATACATTTTCAAGGTCTTTAAACTAAAATATTGGTGCCGTTTGGAGGTCTCTGTCTCAACTCTGCCCAAAATAGTTGGTACCACTAGTGGGGTTTCATGAATTTGTTATTTTTGATTTCCCAACCAAATTTTTGGATGCAAAAACACAACCTCCTTTAGTCATATAAAGAAAAAACATTTCCGTATTCTATTTGCAATATTACAAAACGTAGAGGGGCGATAGTTATGGAACATTCGGTTTTAACCTATTATTTTGTTAAAATAAATGATCACCATGAATATACACATACCAGGGGCGGGCTCCCGCCAAAACAGCAGATCTTTCAGAAAATGATTGTTTGTCATGTGTACTTCAAACAGGAAGAAGATGAAATTTGTCGCATTGATAGTGTTTGCACAATTATTACAGTATAAACAATTTAGGCCATTATCTTGCATGTACGCCCAATTAACCTGAGTGGCACGGTTTAAATTTACCAAATGGATTCTGAAAGTAGAAATTAAAATCTACAATTCTTATCTCTTGATTTTTTTAAGGTTGATAAAGTATGATAAAAATGCTTCAGAACATATCGCAAAACGCGTAAATTTGCTAGCGACGCCAGCGCCGATGGTAAATTTGCAAGAGAGGCAGTGGTAGTGACGGAAACAGCATCCTGCCGTTCTCTTCTCCCCCGCATTATGCAAGATAATTGTCTAAATTGTTATTATACTGCAATTATTGTGCAAACACTATTAATGCGACAAATTTTATCTTCCGCCTGTTTGAAATAAAAATACTAAACAATAATTTTCCGAAAGATCCGCCCTAAATACAGTATTATAAATTAACAAAGATATTAACTTTTGAATAGGCTAGTAATTTTTAAGCGTTTTCCGACTTTTCTCGGTGAGAATGGTCCGATCGGGGTTTTCAAAAACCATTTTGTAGGTTTTTAATTCTTTACAAATGTCCCGTTGGAAATAACGTAATCCACGCATAAATTTTTATAATATCAACAAAAAATCCCAAAAGTCCAAATTTATTGTTATTTTTGTTTATAAAAAATGAGCAAAAATTCCTTGCTTGATAGTTTTTTATTTTATAACAAACTTTAAAACTGAAATTCAATAAAAAAGAAAAAGTCTTTATTGGTTGGGCTAATTGTTTTACGGACCCCCGCCGTATGGAACTCTATGACTTCAATAAGTGAAAACTTGTGTTACATTGTTTTAAATTTAGTGAAACAAAGTGGATTTAATGATCGTGTTGTGGAGTTATTGATTTTAGTTCCATTCCTGTATCCTGTTAACTCTTCAATGATTAGTGTTAATTTTATTCTTTAATCTGCAAGCAACTCTTGCTCTTTCAAGACAATATTTAAGGCCTAGAAATGCATTAAAAAGTTATTTCATAGGGTTTATATACAGTGTGTCCCCGAACTCTCTGGACCCCTTTTGTGGATATGTTCCTGGGATCGAGACAAACATATTTCACAATATAAACATAGGTCTACGGGGCGTATTTTTTCGTCTCACCGCTAACTTTATGAGATATTTGACATTAAAAATTATAAACGGCCGCCATTTTGAAAATATTTAAAATAGTTTTCTAATTTTTCGTACAGTGATAAATAAATGGTTACGCAACAAGTGAGGAGGTAAAATGCAAAACCTCACATGTCCAAAAATTAAAAAAATCGAGTTAGGCTCTGATTCGTATAATACTTAATAAAAGCCACTATTATTTCTCACAAAGTTCAATCAAAACCCCACATAACACATTTAAAATTCATACTTAAAATTAGGCTTTCAAACAAAACCCCACTTATTTTGCAGCCAGTTCCAAGCAAAACCTCACATGTGCTATTTAGCCAATAGGAATGGTTTTTGCAGGTCACGTGACCCACCATTTTGTAAACTGAGCAAGTAGCTGTTGTGTTTGGTTGCAAGTTATGTTCAGAGAACATTGTATTGTGCAACAGGTAGTTAGTGTCGTTTTAAATTTCATGTTTAATTTTTTTTTAAACTTAATAAACTGTCAAAATTTACAAGAAAAAGTACTTATTAAAAACAAACAGTACTGTAGGCCTAAGTTTTATTAATAATAATCTTTTTAACAATGCCTAAGTGTAATATTTCCTATTTTATAATAATCAGTGTTTTATCGTTGATAACCTATTTTACTGTACTTAAAAAAATAGAACATTTTTGTTATTTTATTTTGTTTCTAATTCAAAAATACTGTTAAAAAATTCTCTTTACTCTAATTTATGACACAACTTAATTTTTTATAAAATAATTCATTCAAAACCACACAAAATGAAGATTTATTCCAAGCAAATGCTCACATGTCCATGCAATTTAAACAAAACCTCATTTGTCCAAAATTAAAACATTATTATTTAATAAACCTGAGGCCTTTTAGCGGGGAAAGCCTTCAGTTACTCACATTGAACATAGGAAAAATGTGTTTAGCAACTCAGTCATAGTTTATATGGTTGTGGTAATAATTATACATACGTTTTTTGCTCCTACTGGAAATTTTGATTTGATGGACATGTGAGGTTTTGCATTTTACCTCCTCAAGTAGGTATACAAAGTTTGAGTTCAATATCCTTTCTACTTTCAAAAATATTAAGTATTTTGTAAAAAACACATACAGACAGACAGACAAAAAAATAAGCCCCGTAGACCCATGTTTATATTGTGAAATATGTTTGTCTCGATCCCAGGAACATATCCACAAAAGGGGTCCAGAGAGTTCGGGGACACTCTGTATATATTTTTTAATGTCCCAGACCCGTTGTTGTTAAATTCTCGGTAATGTTGTTTTCGACTTCTTATGACCCCTCCCAAAATTAAATCCTGTATCCGCCCCTGACACATACATACATTGGAAAACAACATACACACAAATAGAATATTACAAATCTCTTAAGAAACCAAGCATACAAAATTTTAAGTTAAAGATTTAATATAAATGCACTTCTAAAACCAGGTAAACTCTTTGAGCTTGAAAGTACACTAAAAAAACAGGTTTTCCAAATTACAAAACGTCAACTTTTTCTATTACAAAATGCCCCACTTGTTGGGCTTCAATTTACAATACTACAGCTTTTTCTTGTTAGAAATGCCACACGTTGCGGCGTCAAATTACAATATAACTTTTAGATAACTGATGTAATTCAAAACACAAGTTTACAATTTTAACAAATTATTTAATTGAGAAATCAAAATTAAAAATAGATATATACAATTTATATACAAAATAAGTTAGTTCAAATCAAATGTTCGTTATAATTCTTTTATAACACTCTTAATCTCGGGGGGTTAGTGCCGACTCTTCCCAATATTATTATTGAAACAAAATTAATTATTAAAAAAAGTTATTAAAGATAAAATATTAAAATTGAAAAGGGGGAAATGAAAATAGTACAATAGGTAAAGTGTAAGTGTATGTAGGTGTATGAATGAAAGTTATAGAGAGGTTAAATTTATATTATTTGTCCAAAAATTCTTTTATAGCTATATTTATAATGTCTTTCAAATTTTACAATGTTGCAACGAGTTACCGTAACTCCTGTTGCCTAAAGCTAGACTAGTTGCGCGCATGCGCGTCAGAACCGACCTTGTAGTTTGACCTACGATTAGAAAGCAGTGTAGTGCTAGCCGGCGACCAACAAACTAGACGAGAGCTGCAGGTCCAACGTCCGTCGGTGACAAGTTCTACACTCATTGTAATCCGTTGTCAATATGCCATAAGCAATCCTATTAAATTATATTATAAGCGGTAATCGCGTAAGTTGATATTATAACAAATCGCGCACTCGTAATGAATAATAAGCGGTAATAATTTCGTTTCGGTTGGAACCCTATCGTGTACCAATGGTGACTAGTGATTTAGATTAGGCTAAAGTGTAATAGTTAAGATTTATATAAATTAATTAAGTGCTTGTTAAAAGCTGGCAGAATCGGATTTGCAGGGTACGGGTTAAGGCAATCGGTACGATTAGGGTTGATGAACAATTAATTGCTCTGGGTAACTGGGTATCGTCCATTTTGCATCGACAGTTCCAGTCACGACTTCCATTAATTTACCAAGTCGGTGCAAAAACACGCTGACTAGGCATTCCCAAATAAGATCAAGGGGATAACTGGTACAATGTTCAAGTTCTCACTAAATGGATGGTTTGAAATATAGCGTTAATTGTATAAGTAACTATATGGATAGGTCTCACCCAGTTTATAACTTCTTCTTCTTATTAATTTTATTATAAATGGTTATTATTAATTACTGTACTTCACTTTATATAAGACAAGTTATTTATGTAACGTTGATAAGTTTTAACACTGAAAAATCTTCACTTTGGATCGTCTATGGGAGAGCTCTGGTCATACGTACGTCTACCTTCTTGGGCGTCTATTCAACAATTAAAATTGCCTGGAATCCAAACTAGCTTGCTTTGGGCCTTCAGGAAATGGTACATAAGGCCTGGCGAATTTCGTATCTTCTGGGATTTTGATTGTTGTGCAAGAAAGTGTATTTTAAAATGTTGTGTATTTATTTGATGTCGTTTTAACTAAATTTTGGAATAATTTCGTTTTACAACTAATATTGAATGATAAAATTAAAGAGAAATTGATTAAATAAGAAATTACATGAAAATACCAAAAATAGCTCCTTGTACAAACTATTCTTTAACATCTACTACTTACAACTAAAACTATACATTTGGCTTTTTGAAATTAGATTTCCGCGGTGCGGGCGATCACGTGACTGTGGGCGTGGCTTGATAAATATGGCCTACACATATCTGGCTTTAGCCGGTGTTTCGTTGACTTTCGGAGAATTATTACGGCTTAACGGTATTTCCTTTGAGATTTTATCAAAGACATTTTAGATGTAGAATCTTTCGTTCTATCTGATGGTGTTGTTCATTTTTTAATTTAAAATTTGGTTCTCTTTGGATCGATGATTATAATTCTGATATGGCCTAGATTTTAGTATAGGTACCGGTCGAGTTTCAAATGGATTTAAAAAGTAAATTTCGGTCGATTGCTTGGTGATTGAGTTAATCTTATGATTTGGATGGATTGGTTGGTTAATTTAGATGAATTTTGATATGGGAAAGATAGGGATACGAGGTCGAGAAATATTATTAATTATGTAAAATGTTATCGAAAGTCGGGTGTTTAAAATATTGTTAATTTATTGTTTGCGATTCTGTCCGCTAGAAGTCGTCGTTCAGATTGTTTATGAATGGTTTTTACTATCAGTTTTCTGTCTCTCTCGCACTCATGCGTGTTTAGTTAAAATGCAGTGATGTATGATTCTTTTGACTGATTGATATTTTTATGATATATTTTGAATTGTTACAAAATGTTAGCTTTATATAAATAAGAATTAGGATACAGATGAAATTTCTATGGAGTTTGGTGAATTTTTAAAAGTAAAACTACGGTAATAAAAGTAAAATGTTAATTTTAAAACTAACGAAAAAAATAATGTTAATTAATGTTCTCTATCACAAATAAAAATTACAGAACTCCAAACATCCGACCCATTAGAGTTAAGGCCAACGCACACAGCAGCAGACGGACGTCTGCAGACGGACATACGAAAAATCGCTTTCCAGCTTATCAAATGTGCCAACGCACACAGAAATCCGTCCGTCTGCAGACGTCTGCAGACGTCTGCAGACGTCTGGATGCATACGTTTTGGAATCGCTCCGAGGGCGATTTTTTTAACGTCTGCTTGCATACGTTTTGTATCGCGCATGCGCTACCTGAGTTTATCATCAGTTCCGCTGGAGGCTCTAGGGTTTGTTTACCAGTAATGAGCTGTCTGTTTTGTGTAAAATACGTTGGTTGTGTTTCCTTGTATTATTTGTTATATTAGTTTAGGTTTAGTTTTGTTGTAATCGACATGGAACAATTAATAGAAGCAGTGAGATGTCACCGAGTTCTTTGGGACCCACGTTTGCCTGATTACCGTGACACTATGCTTAGAGAAAAGGCTTGGAGCGAGATTGCAACTGGCTTGGGAAAAGAAAGTAAGTTAATATTTTAGCAAAGATTTTTGTCTTTTAACCTTTATAAATTTTTACCTCACTTAATTTTTGTACGATCCTCAGCTTATATTGAAATGAGTATTAAACATTATATAGATAAAATAAAAATAAAGTTTTGAATATACTTTCTGTTGTTTTGTTTGGAGCTTTCTTAGTACAATTTTAAAACCCTCTTTCTCTATAAATATTAAGGCTGCTGAAAAGCGCAAGAAATGGAGGTTCGAGGAGCAAATGTCATTTTTTTATCTTAACTATTATATTCCAGACAAAATCAACACAAGAATTATGTTACGTCAATCATTAAGACTTTTCTTCTATTGTACTTTCTCATAAAGCAGCGAAATTGATAATACTGCTTATGAATACATCGCTTTTTCTATACACTTAATGTATATGGGAAAATATACGAAGAGTCATCATAGGTTTTAATAAATATTGTTGTTTTTAGGGGCGAAACCAACATCTTTCCTTACGCAACACCTGTGGATGAAGAAGGAACACCTGCTATACCTGATGATGTTGATGATGACGACGAGGAAGCAACCGTCAACATAAATGCTTCTGTTTTGGAACAACAGGGTTCTTCAACAGAACAATATACTGAACCCATATACAGAGAAAAAAGACGTCGTGAGACGAGAGGAACAGATAAAGTTTTGCAATACTTGACAGAGAAAGAGAAACGTAAACAAGCAACAAAGCCACCAGATGAGTTGGACTTGTTTTTCGCAAGCATTACTCAGACTGTGCGTAAGTTGCCCCGTCATGTACAACTTCGTCTGAAAAGGGAAATACTAAATAGTGTCACCCTAGCTGAAGAGCAACATGTTATAAACAAACCTAGTACCTTCAGTTCATCTATGTCGCAAACGACAAATTTAACTTTTCAGTCTCAACAATGGCACGAAACCAACCAGGATGAATGTGAGACCAACATGGTTTTTATGAACTTATGAATTATCTTTACAGTTGTAATATTGTAATTTCAATTCGACTATTATTTTATTTGTATGATTCATTTTGTTTTAGTATCTAAGTCACGTTTGCTTAATTAAAGAATAATTTACCTTGTTTGGCTCCACCACGTGACTTCTTTGTTTCAGTTTTCCTTACGCGTTTCAGAGCTCGTGCCCCATCCTCAGAGTATCACTCTCTCGAGATCGTCAACACATTAAAATATAAAAGTCACACAACATAATTATTCACAACACAAAATTACAACACGGTGGGTACCGTTACACAGTCCATGGACGACTCACAGTTTGTGTTGTGAATTATGTTGTATGAATTTTATATTTTAATGTGTTGACGATCTTGAGAGAGTGATACTCTGAGGATGGGGCACAAGCTCTGAAACGCGTAAGGAAAACTGAAACAAAGAAGTCACGTGGTGGAGCCAAATAAGGTAAATTATTGTTTAATTTATTTGTATATATCTAATTAGTGTTTTAATTCATTTGATTTTTGATTAAACGGATTACAAAATAAATTAATTTTGGTTTATACTTCCAACTTTATTTAAAACCCATTGTGTAATTTCAGTGAAAGGTAAGAGTAACATTAATGGTTTATTTACGTACCTCAAACAGACAGCAAGCCTTTCTTTGGGAGTTATTGTCTCCCTCCAGTTAGTGTTTTTTTCCTTATGTCTTGTTCCACAAACTCCAACACTTCGTTGAATTCTTCTTTACACAGTCTAAAATAACCTTTAAACTTTTCCTCGTCCTCATCCAAATCTTGCATAAGATGATGGTATTCACCATGAAGTTTTCTTTTTTTATTAATCAGGATGTACCCAATGTGACCTATTTAATACTGAATATAACAGCACCAACTCATCATCACTCGAATCATCGTCTTCTAGCCACGGAATACTTTTTGCGAAATTCGCGTTACACCACACAACATTATTTGACGCCATCTCACAGTATACTGAAAACGAGCAGGGGGAGAGGAAAGTAAGTTCTTGACTCAAAACATCTGCATGCGTTGCAAAACGTCTGTGGCTGTGTGCGTTGACCAAAACATCTGTCTGCATGCATACGTCCGTCTGCAGACGTCCGTCTGCTGCTGTGTGCGTTGGCCTTTACTTCACAAACGAAGACGCGACCGATCGACGGTACAGTCCCAACAGAGAAGGTACAGTCCGCACGGCGATGCTGCTGGCCTCGATCCCAACTAGGCTTTTTCGACTGTTGAAAAGTGTTACCTCTGATAACATGGGGGTTTCGCTTCTTATAGTGTTGTTTCTTCAATGGTGTAAGGCTCAGTTAGTTGTATTTAGTCGACAAGGACTAATACAGACTTTTATTTTCATCATCGCCTTTTTGGTGTTGTTTTCCCTAAACGTCGTAGCTGGTGAGGGTTGAGCTTACTGGGTCGGATATGAAATAATAGAATATCTATGGTTCGGCTTGACAGAAAACTATTTAATTTTTAGAAATATCTACTTACAACTATTTAGTTTAGGCCTCCAAACCGTGTCTTTCAAATGCAGTTCAAGGTAGGCTGAATTTAGTGTCGGTTTAGAAAAATATTTTAAATAGATCGTTCGATGCAAGCTTACGAACCGTCTTTCGAATCCAGTTCAAGGTAAGCTAGGTTTCGAATCGATCTAAAGAAATATTTCGTTTAGGCCTACGGACCGTCTTTCAAATGCAGTTCAATGTAGGCTAAGTTTAGTGTCGGCTTAGAAAAATATTTAAATAGAACGTTCGATGCAGGCTTACAAACCGTCTTTCGAATTCAGTTCAAGGTAAGCTAGGTTTCGAATCGATTTAAAGAAATATTTTGTTTAGGCCTACGAACCGTCTTTCGAATTCAGTTCAAGGTAAGCTAGGTTTCGAATCGATCTAAAGAAATATTTAGTTTAGGCCTACGAACCGTCTTTCGAATGCAGTTCAAGGTAGGCTACGTTTAGTGTCGATTTAGAAAAATATTTAGTTTATTTATCTAAACTATTTTTAATTCAAAGTATTTTATTTTAAAATATTTAATTACTAATAATCTATTTCGTAAACACTAAAATATATACCAATAGAGGCCGTGCCCTATAAATAGTTAGTACTGTAATAATAACTAGGTATAACTACACAATCATGCCAATCGTGCAAGTATCGGCAAGCAGAAGCAAGTAGTGTAACAAAATGAAAAATATTCTAAGTGTTTAGAATAGTAAATTATTATAAGGTTTATCGCACCGTGTGCTTAGCCTGAAGAAGGTCTTACCTGTTCAAGAGTCGGTGAGAGACAGACCTGTATTCTGGTTGCAGTGACCTCCTTAGCTCGGTACGTCGTCTGCGCATGCGCTAAGAGTGGGGATTTCCCTTTCTCCCGCACTGCAGGGAAATTTCTTAGACTCTCACATCAAACGTATAGACCGGGGAATTTCGGTTTCCCTTGTACTTGGCCTTTGTTTAAAAATAAATCACCGGTAAAAAATGTACCGTTACACTACTACTAATGCTGCAAACGTTATTCTACACACATATAACGACTACACTAAAAATAAATGTTGTGAAGGGGACTAACTTCAAGAGAATTTTCAACATTATACTTTATCAAGAATCAACACCCTTCACATACAAATTACCGCATCATGACATAGGGGACCAAAAATGCAACTTCAAACCAATAATAGAAAAAGCATGCTTTAATCAAAATACAGTTACAAACAAATGCAAAACATTAAACCAATGCCAGCAAATACAAAATTTAATAAATGAACTTTTAGAAGCAGAAAGAAAAACATTCATAAACACACAAGCACCAACTCCAAGAACAAAAAGAGCAATACAGACCATCGGAACAGTAATGAATTGGTGTTGCGGCGTAGCCACAGAAGAGGAACTACACGCAGTAAATCAAAATGAGGAAAATTTGGACTCACATATGAACAACATAATGGACTTCGTCAAGGAAGAACACAAAGACCTGGTAAAGACAACTGAAAAAATTTCAAACTTTTCAAAAAACATAAATACCATATTAAAAACGGTACACAATACCATAAACAATGTTGAAAACCAAATACAAGAAATGACCTTAAACAACATAGAAGATTTAAAAGTAACACTATACGCTAATTTGCAACAAATCTATTTATACATATATTTAAATTCATATTATGACAACCTCAACAAAATAAACAAAAATTGCACAAATAAGAAACTAACAGAGTCGCTTATACCAAAAGAAACCCTAACTCAAGATCTCAACAACCTGCAGAAGAATCTACAAACAAGAGGAATGGAACTAGCCATACCCGTAAACAAACTACAGAAATACTACACTTCATTTATTTTACACTCTGTTAGCCCCGCCTTTTTCTGTCTGTTCATTTTCACCAACCTTACAAGCCACTGCCCAGCGAATGTAACTAATAGACCGTTCTACCTTACAGGACTTATATCAGTCAATAGGAAATAGGTTAGTCCTCTAGTTTTTTGCCCTCGTTCTAGTTGCCATCTTGGAATGACAGTGTTCACATGAAGTTCACCTGTAGATTGTGCCACTATCCATAACAATCTGAGGTCAACTGAGAGCATGAGCGGGCTCCCCTTTGATTGCCTTGGAAATAGCATTTCACAATAGTAACCGTCCGGTAGTAGATATAGCCACTCTTTCTTTATCATTATTACACTGGTTTAATGTTTTTCACTTTGGTGGAACTATCATTAAAAATATACTTCACCCTGACATGTTATTGTTATCCTAATTAAATAAGCAGCTTATCGATAATCATAATAAATTATGTAAAAGGATTATACAAATAATTTTTTTTTTTTTTGTACTTTGTCTAATCTATACTTCTGATATAAGTACATATGATTATACAAATCCTTCAAAACATTTTGTTAAAAATGTTTGTTTATCTTCCTTGTACTTTCTCTAATCTATACTTATGCAAATCCTTTTGTTTTTAAAAACTATCCTTTTATGTCTCACGTATTATTGTCAGTATTGAAATAACTAGATTTCGTAACTACACATTCTCGAACTATTTACTTCTTCATCTATTTTTATTTTATTTGCACCCAAGTATGTAAGCATGGATCTTGTTCTTATACTTCTTAAACAAAGAGAAAATAATCCAACGAGTAGAAGGAGACATTTAGAATAGGATTGAACTAAACATGTATCTGGATTGTTTGTAGTAAATATTATGATTAATTACATGACTGAGAAGCAGTATTACTTTATTTGTACACACTGACTATTTGATATTAGTAATACAGGTATAATTATAACTACTGCTGTTATAGAACATAAAATAAAAGAGCCACAAGTTTCATATTCATAGTTTTAATACGTGTGTAAATAAATAAAAAACTAGATTATTTATTTCTATTCCAAAAGTACAAGTAAATATCTGGCTACAATATTTAATTTGTTGTTTAACTCGGGAAAAAGTGAAGGTAGGAAATAGTAAAAGGGAGAGTAATAACAAATATGACTTAATATACTGACCTCTAGACAGCCTATTGTGAAAATCCACAGATTCTGCAATGACAATACTTTTACTAACATACAAAGCCTTAAATCATCATATGATGAACTCCAAGATTTTTCCTCGCAATCTTTTTCAATACAAATGACGTAAGTACAGCTGCATTGTTATGTAAAACGTTTCACTCTTTTCATCTCTTTTGTGCACCTATTCTGTATAGATACAATATAGAAATGCATCTATTCTGTATAGAT
>JAGFPH010001424.1:193252-210493 GCA_018207615.1 Philaenus spumarius
GGGGGGGCAATGTGCATAATATTTTATGAAAGGAGAATTTTAATTCTCATAGGAGAAACTGGTATTTAAAATAAATAATTTTGATATCTTGTTAAATAAATATATCCACATTGTTAATCAAAAGAAGTCGGTTATTTATTGAATTGTTAATAAAATAGAGCAGTTCCTTTATAACATAGACACCACTTATGGATGTTCACTATGTTTTCCACAATATTTTCAAATGTTTAAACACTGAATTTTGGGCAACCAATTAATTTTCAACTAGTCAGAATTGAAATCAGCGACCCCAAAAAAATCCGGGAGGAATTTTTCAATTCTATTTCTCAACTTCACAAATTCCCCCCTCCGTCGCCCCCACGGTGCACCGGGGGCCTTTCGTATGGTCAGTATTGAAATCAGCGCCCCCAAAAACCACCGAGAGGAAATTTTCAAGTCTCCGTCGCAACTTCACAAATTTTCCACCATCCCCCCCCAAAGCCCATCCCCCCCGGTGCACCGGGAGCATTTCATATGGTCAGAAATGAGATCAGCCCCTAAAAACCCCCGAGAGGAAATTTTCAAGTCTGTATCGCAACTTTACAAATTTTGCCCCACCCTCTCCCCAGTGCACTCGGGGCATTTCGCATAGTCAGAAATGATATCAGCACCCCCAAAAACCCCCAAGTACCGATTTTCAATGCTTTTCATTCATTTTTATAGGTACAGTAGAGTCCCGGTTATCCGCCATAAACGGGCCGGTGGAAGGGCGGATAAGCTAAAATGGCGGATAATAGGGAGGGTTGAACAAATAATAGACGTTTTACACCATTAATACTTTTTATTGTAAATTTAATGAGTAAATACAATATTTTGCAGTAATACTATATAATAGAAAAGAAAAATAATGGAATACAGTGATTTTCAATGAAATTACGAAATTGAAAGACAATTTTTTTAGGATAAATACAGTAAAGGCACAATATAATACTGTACATAAAAAGTCCCGAAACTAATTACAGTTCGAATAAATTTAATGCAGAATTACCTGTACAAACAGAAAATTCAGATGGAAGAGTTCAGGATGAGTGGAAAAAACTAGTGATCTTTTTCTGCTGGCCTGAAGTATCCCGCTTCCTTGCTGCTAAGTCTCGCCATCTCTGGAGCATCATAATGTTGATAACTTTGACTTCCTCTTGCTGTTCAGCGTATTTAAGAGCCGCTTCAAAAATGTTAACCCCTTCTTTATGTGTTACTTTATGGGGCTCAACAGTCTCAGTTTCTTCAACATCTTCAGCATTATCGCTGTTGACAAGTGTGAAAATTTCTTCGTCAGTAATTTCGTACTGGTCATCTCCAGAAAACCACTCTCCTACTTCAACCAAAGAAGCTTCCTCACATCCAGGGATGAGTTGCATTAAGGGCAAAATATTCATGTTGGTTTCATCTAGTTGGCTTTCATCGGCTTTTTCGTCCTCGCCCAACAGCTTGTTCCAAGATCTTGCAAATGTATCTGCCCCGACATTGTCCCAAGCACTTGCAATAGAATAGGCCACATCTTTCAAATTTATGGTTTTCAACCTCTTAATAAAGTCTTGGCCATCTTCAATTTCTTGTATGAGGGTTGAAAGAAGCATTCTTCGGTAATTCCTCTTAAGTGCTTCCAGAACACCTTGGTCCATTGGTTGACAAATCGCAGTCACGTTTGGAGGAAGAAACATAGACCTTATATCCCCATATTTTAGTTTGCATCTGGGTGAGTTGGGGCATTATCCATCAGTAACACTGCTATTCTGGGTAGATTATTAGCTTTTAAAAACTTTTCTGTCGATGGCACAAATTCTTTGAAAAACCACTCTTTAAAAATGTCACCGCTCATCCATGCACTTTTTTGATTTAAATATTTTACTGGCAGAGCATGTTTTGCCCCTTAAAAGCCCTGGGATTTTTTGCCTTTCCTATCATTGCCAGTTCCATTTTGTGGTTTGATGTAGCATTACTACAGGCCAAAATGGTGACTCTCTCTTTACTGCGTTTGTAGCCTGGGGCTGCTGCTTCAGGTTTAGCTGCGAGGCTCTTACTTGGTAACATTTTATAATTAAGGCCCGTTTCGTCGCAGTTAAATATTTGGTCTCCTGTTAAGCTTTCAGCTTCAATAAATGTTTGAAACTGATTCTTAAATTTCTCCATGTCTTCAAAGTTTGATGACAGTTTTTCTCCGCAAATGTTCAACTGACGGATTCCATACCGCTTTTTCCATCTGTCTAGCCAGCCTACACTAGCAGTAAAATCTGCATCACCTTCTTTAAACTCTTTTTGAAACTGCAACGCCTTTTCTTTTAAGATAGGTCCCGAAATAGGCACTCCCTTATCCCTAAGTTGGACAAACCAAATGTACAAGGCCTCGCTAGTTTTCTCATAATCACTTTTTTTCATAGTTTTTCTGTCTTTTAAGTCAATTTCGGTATTTCGTGAGGAACACCATTCTTGTAATTCTAAGCGTTTTTTCCTCCAATCCCCAACAGTGCGACGACCGACGCCATAGTCATCAACAACCTTCTGCAATGTTTCACCTTTATCCAGTCGTTTTAATGCGTTAAGTTTGTCTTGCATTGATAAAACAACCTTCTTTCTCTTTTTATTTTCCATTACAGTATCACTAATGTTATCAAGATTAAATAACACAACATAAACTACTGTACTTTCAACAAATCATACTCAAAAACTTAATGTTAACGAATAACCTCACTGCACGCACTAAACACACAGAGAGACACAGTTGTTTACAAAACGAGTTTGTACGAGCGACTGACAGTAAGCGGGTCGAGCCAGTGGTAGTGGGGGAATTCTCATGGTACAGTCAGACACAGAGCACGTACAGTCACTAACACCCGCAAGCTATCGCAGTCACGTACGCTCACTGACGCTTGCAAGTTATCGCAGACACGTACCGCTACAATCACTGACGCCTACAATTAAATTAAATAAGTGCCGCTGGTGTGGCGGATAACACGGAATGGCGGATAACCGAATGGCGAATAACCGGGACTCTACTGTATTAATAAAAATTATGCACTTTATGCACCTGCGATGCATTTCCGCTTTCTCCGGAAACTGGTCATGCGAGTCCACCATCGCCTTCTCCTAGGTAAGCTAACCTCATTTTGTAGAATTAAATATAAACTAGCACAAGCTAGAAGAACGTCTTCTTCAGTCAACATCTCGAGAAACACTGCCTAGCTAGTGTGGACACAAAACAATGACAAACATTTGTTTGCGAACAGTTTGCAAACAGTTTGCCAACAGTTGCGAAACAATTTGAAACCTGTAGACAAACATGAAACAATGCAAACAGTTTGTTGTTTCTTGTTTGCAAGTGTGGACTAGGCCAAGGTCACTAGATAGTAAAGGTTGCCTCATTCGGGAAATATCAAAAAAAGTGGAGTGGGGGCTGTGAAGTAGTTGTTAGTACAACTAGACACTGATCAAGGTTTTGTCATTTTCGTTTAAACGTGTTACTCATTTGTTTTAAACTTAAACTTTTTTTAAATTAGTGTACATAAAGTGTTTAAAGTAGAACAAATTAATATAGTATTTACAATGGCTAGAAAATCAATAAATAAACCTAAAGGTGATTCCGTTTGTGCGGTTGCAACAAACTTGCAATTATTATTATGGAAAAGCAAAACAAGAAGGAAGAACTTATATATCTTTTCAGAGGTAGGCCTAGATCTTTTTTGTTTCTATTGTAATAGTAAATAATATAATCCCACTTACTCATATATAAAATGTTATTAGGCCTACAATTTTCTTTTGTCTTAGGTAATAATTTGATTTAAAAGTAGTCTCTGTGGCTATCTTTTGCATTAAAATTGTAGGAAATAATGTTTTGTTCAAACAATTAAACTTAATGAGTCTGTTGAATAAAAAATAAGCAAAAGCTATAACTTAAGACATTACTAAATTTAAAATCGTGTGAATAAAAATAAGCAATAGCTAGTAGGCCTACTAAAAGCTTTGAATAATTTTTCTAGCTAAAGCTTAAAGTGAATAAAATGTAGCTAAGGGGCATATTATACACTATCATAGTTATTCGTCAAATATTTGGTCAAACTTGATAGTGTAATATGTACCTAAAGCTAAAATTGTTAAGTAAATTAAGATTGGTATTATAAGATATACTGTTTAGAATTTAAATATAGTCTACAATTAAATATCAAAATAAAGATAAAAATGTGATATTTTAATGGTTTTTAGTTTCATTTAGATTGTTTGTTTAGTTTTCATTATAATTATTTTTAAACTCATGTATGTTTATGGTTTGCATGGTGTCAAATAATTTATTTATTATTTTAGAAAGCGAAAATATGTTTGAAAAATATTAAACAATTCATAGATATATGATATATTTGATGTAAACTATATTTTAAACAGCATTTCTCTAAGTATTTAGATATGTAACAACCGATGTTTGAATTGAATTTTAATACAGTAAGCATTTTTTGTTGATTTTTGTTTATGTTTACTTTTAGTTTGTTAATCTAACTTAAAACTAGTGAAATATGGAACACTTTTTCGAGACTTCGGCTCGTCCGGACAGAACACACGAATTGAAAGAAAATTAAAGTTAAATTACTTTTTATTTGTTACATTTAGTTAAGAAAATAAGTTAAAACGTTACCCCACACTGTATTTTCAAAATGTTGACCCCAAAAACGTGACGCTCAACGCGCTACGACTTTTTAACTCTCAAAATCTTTTTTTTTTTCGTACCCTAAACATATATAACGATACCCCACACTGTGTTTTCATAATTTCGACCCAATATTTTCAAAATTGTGACTCAAATACGTGACCCTGATGCACTACAACTCACGTTAGAAGCTCTAAAGCTTTTCAACTCTCCGCAATAAAATTACGAACATTCTGGTACCACCAGAAGTTTTCTACGACGTCTGTGAGTGCTTATATCTTGTTTACAGGAAAACAGACACACAAAAAATTTTCGCATGATTTGAATACTTCGGCATTAATGCGAGCCAAAGTAAAAGCTGTTGGTTTTGAAGAATAATAAACTGATTATAAATTTGCTAAGTAAAGTTGCTATGGTAATAAATGTAAACAAACATTGTGTTGCTAAGCAATTTTTTGTCCGAACAGCTGTTTTCGTGAGTTTTGGTCTTTAGTTCATATAAAAAAGGGTGTTAATTTTTTCCAAAATTTGAAACTTTTCTGGGAATTTTTTCAAAAATGTCTTTCCATAAAAACCTAATTCGGACTATTACGAACATTTTAAAACAAAAAATAGCAAAATCGGTCCAGCCGTTCTCAAGTGATGCTTACCAACGAATAGCATTAATATTTATTATATAGATTAAAATGTATTAACGTGATTGCATTTTTTTATTCTGTAAAAAATATTAAATACAATTTTAATGGCTGCTTTTTAGTTATATGATTTAAAATATATTACCAAGATAGCCTTTTATTTTAAATTTTAGTCAGTAAAAATATAAATTAAAATTTCTATGATTATACTTTTGTTATTATTGTAAATTGCAAATTACTGACATAAACATAATGTTTTTGAAAAGGTTAAGATATATTCTTACAATTACAAATGTTGAAATGTGTAACTTAAGTATCATTTTAAAAACCTGCAACCCCAAAAAATAGTTTAATACATCTATTTTTTTTTAAATGAGGTGACTTATACGACGAAACATACATCTTTCATGGTAGCGCGGCGTTTTTGTACTATAATGACGTCACTGGACAGGGAACGGTGCGAGGGGTTTGAGTTTGTTTACATGACTATGAGGCAACCTCTAATAATGGCAACTATTAATAATATTGACAATGGTTGTGATGAACAAGTTATTTATTTTTTTTTATCTTGAAGGAATTATAGGTGGGCTATATGATATTTAAAAATATATAATGGATTTCACCCACCTTGAGATTAAAAATATGTTGTCCACGTGCCGTAGTCCAAATTTAAAAATAATATTGGGAATGTATTCCACATCAACACAAAAACACACACAGTACTATGGACGATATTTTACAATTACACACGACGTTTCGGCGGTTTCGCGAAGAACATAAACACTTTGCGTATTCAGGTGAATACACACAAAATAAGTCTTACGTCTAAGCCTCTCAGAGCGCCTAACACTCAGAGTTAACCAGTTAAATCCTCGAAAAGAATCTATCGCTCCTGCGAACAGTCCAATAACCTTTAAACCTTTAGTGAATTTTTAAATAACGGACACTACTTGTTAATTTCTCAGATGGTGAGAAATTGAGACATAATAGGGTGAAACGCACAACTGGCGTATTAATGCTTCATCCATAACGATTGAAAAACCGGGGCGGGTTACCGATGGCAAATTCATGAAGAGCGACCAGAAAACCCCCGGACGACGATTTTCCAGCGATTAGGTACGTTTTTCCATTAAAACTCCAGGGGATGACGTTCCTGGCCAGATCGTTCGGAGCCCCAGGTCCTGGCGGTTATCTATGTCAAATTCATGACGAGCGTACTAGAAAAACCCCCGGGGCACGAGTTTTTCTTGATTTATCCGTAAGTTAAACGGGAACCCCAGGTGATGACGTTCCTATTTCCACCCTGACCTCCAGGTGTACAGGGGGCTAATTTGGAGAATATATTGAGATTCCGCGACTCGGAAAACCCCCGGGTGCAAAATTTTGTATAGTTTGGGTGTTTTTTTTTTTTTTTTTTGTGAGAGATATGAATTTTTCCCATAACTTGAAAATATGCAGTTGGAAGAATGCACTTTTCGATGCACAATTCTATATTCAATCGTTTCCCTCAAAACAAATATGGACAAACTTTTTAAATGAGCTAACGAAGAGAATGTAAAAAACCGCACCTCAATCCGTCTTTGTGCGCAAATTTCCTGGGTTTTGTGCCAAATTTCCTCGCCTATTCTGAAAGATTACAACTTTAACATAGTAACACGCCTACAAGACCACAGCACGCTATTCAACTGTACCCGACTTCAGGAGCGAAACCGCAACCAACCAGAGCGACTCTTCCCTGCTAGCCAACCTGCAGCTCACACGAACGACCACCGTAAAGACTGCCAACGTAAGCGTAAATAATGTCTGTGAAAAGCGTAATTACGCTATTGCCCCAAATAAATTTGCCTGATTAAATTCACATAAATTTATTGAATATACTGGGTTAGGTAGGATGATTTTTTGATTGATTTCTTGTTGTTTATTTAAAAAAGTCGTTCAAAATTTAATTAAAGTAAAATTAAATTCAAATAGTTAAATAAATTGAGTAATAAAAGTTATACCAAATAACTAAAGTGAATTAAAATTGAGTTAGTTAAACAAATTATTAAAAGCAAGTAGACTAAGAAATTTGTTCTGCCTAATTAAATTAAGTAAAAGTAAAATTAAATTAATTTGTTTAGAAGTTGTATTGGTTAGAAAAATTCTAATGAAAGAAGAATATTTTAATTTCTGCTGTTTTAAATTTGAATAAATTGTTAATGTTTATTTTTCAGTATAAACAAGTTTTAATTTTCACTTACCTATTGTTTGCATATTCCTTTACCATATTTCCTAGTATTTGATTATCAGTGTTTAATTATCAAAATATCAAAAGCACAAATAAAATTATTTACAAGGTCAGTTCCACTGTACCTTGAGGTTGAATAAAAGTAGAAATAAATTCTTATGTTCTAAACTGAGCTTAAATAAAACTAAATTAAGTTTAGATTACTGGAAGATTAGTTTTGAGAGTTTTTTAGTCAGGATATTTAGACAGCTAAATATTTGACAACCGGTTATATCACCTAGGCCAGAAAAAAAAACTAAAAAAGATAGCCTATTTCCTTCCAGTAGGTGATATTAACTTATTTTGCAACTTACTGCTCTAGAACCTTAGTGTTCCCGAACTTGGGGCACTTCAAGTTAGTAAATTTCTCGAAAGGGGAAGACCTTGGTAAAATTGGCTTCCCAAACGAGTGGCTCAATGTCAATAGATCTGACCGTTGTAAAGTCTATAGTTTGATCAGTATCGCTATTGTATTTCAAATCCACCTGTGTTTTTATGTCAAATTATTATTTTTATTTTGTTGACATTATTAAAATTGTTTCAGAATTGTTGTCTATTAATATTTATTTGTTGTTTAAAATTTCATTCAAATCCAGCTGGGGTTTTGTATGTCAAATTGTTTGATTTGTCTAAAACAGGTTGTTTATGGCATACCATACCAATTATTGTAGATTAGTAAAAAAAAATTATTGATAAAGTTAATTTATTTTAACAACTAAAATTTTTTGTGTTTTGTGTCTCAGCCCAGTACAACAGGCAGGGCCGGTTCTTGGAATTTTTCTGAGTTAAGCGAACACCCGAATCGGCGCCACCTAGAATTCCCCCCCACCACACCCCCATTAACATAACTAAACCCTATTTGTGAAATTTTTCGGGAAGAACTTTTTTATAAGTTTATGTTAGAAGAGTACTTGCAATAAAAGACTTTTTTCAACTACTGTTTATTATTCACAGTAAATTAAACATTTTTACACTTTTACAGATCATATACACTTTAGAAAAACCAAAAATTTACAATTTATTTCTAAATGTGCAATCAATTTTTACAGCATAACTTGGATACGATATTAGTTTTTATATATTACAATGAAAATTAGTAAAAACAGGTGTAGGTAGATGACAAGAAAGGAATTTTTAATTATATACATTAAACATGTATAAAACATCGAAAACCAAATTGAAGTATTAGCTTGACAAAAAGAATACAGAATGTTCAAAAGTTCTTACCAATTAATAACAAACTTTCCTAGCTTTGATCTTAGCAAATTCTTTAATTGCTGAGTCGGTATCAAACTGGTTCAGAACGTCATTTTCTATTGCCATTAGTGATAAGCCAACCAAGCGCTCCTGCGAGATCGTAGACCTTAAATACATCTTGATAAGTTTTAACTTTGAGAATTACCGTTCACCACTCGCCACAGAAACCGGCAGAGTTAGAAGCACTTCCAACGGTTTTCACACAGAACGTCGTTTTTGATGTGTCCGTGAGAAGTTCAATTCGTTTGATCTAATTTTGTGATTCAAGTAAAACTAAGTCAAATACTTTTATGAAATAATAATTTACAAGTATACAGTTCAATTGTTTGATTTATTCTCTGCACTTTCGTATAATATTAGGGCCTATTTCATATTTGGGCAAGGAATATATTCCTAAATTACTATTCATACTAGGCCTAGTTTTGTTGGGAGTTTTTGAACTGGTGTTTTCAAAATAAGAAAATTGAAATTGATAAATATTTTTATACAGTTCTATTCAGGACTAAATTGCAACATGTTTTACATCTACGAAAAAAACACAAAAAATGTTTACTAAGTCTACTTTTTATGTAGGCCTAAAGTTGAAATTTTTCCTTTCGTTACTAAACATTTTTACTTCTTGAGCTAATAACTTTGTAAATTTTACATCAATAATTTTTTTACTGGCAAATATAAATTCTTTGAACATTTCTCTACAAAACAGCTATTGAACATTTTTGAATTGGTTTATAATTACTATATTTGGGGAATTTTTGAAAATATGCTTGCACACGCACCGAAATGGCTTGACTTCAGAAAAACGTTAGCATTAACACTTCTAGTGTTAATTGTGGGGAGGGCGGCAATTTTGGGGGGCCCATAGGCGCAAAATATGTAGATCCGGCCCTGATTGTAATATATAAAAACTAATATCGTATCCAAGTTATGCTGTAAAAATTGATTGCACATTTAGAAATAAATTGTTAATTTATGGTTTTGCTAAAGTTTTTAATTGGTACTTTTGAACATTCTGTATTCTTTTTGTCAAGCTAATATTTCAATTTGGTTTTCGATGTTTTCTACATGTTTAATGTATATAATTAAAAATGCCTTTCTTGTCATCAACCTACACTTGTTTTTACTAATTTTCATTGTAATATATAAAAACTAATATCGTATCCAAGTTATGCTGTACAAATTGATTTTACATTTAGAAATAAATTGTAAATTTTTTGTTTTTCTAAAGTGTATATGATGTGTAAAAGTGTAAAAATGTTAAATTTACTGTGAATAATAAACAGTAGTTGAAAAAAGTCTTTTATTGCAAGTACTCTTCTAACACAAACTTATAAAAAAGTTCTTCCCGAAAAATTTCACAAATAGGGTTTAGTTATGTTAATGGGGGTGGGGTGGGGGGGAATTCTAGGTGGCGCCGATTCGGGTGTTCGCTTAACTCTGAAAAATTCCAAAAACCGGCCCTGTCCGTGTAACAGAAATAGGTTTTATAAACTATTTCGCGCAGTGCGAGAGGAGCAAGTTTAGGTGGGAATGCTCAGCTCGCAGGGGTCTACCCTAGTTACTAGATTATTATTTTAGATTCATTATCATTCACAACAATAATTAATATGTGTATTAGTATTAATACTATTTTTTTAAATATTTAAACTTAGCACGTTTCATTCTCGTCTTGAAAGGGATCTTGAAGGACGAAGGAGTGCCACTGCACTGCCGCCACTAGGCCTGTCCAAGGCCGACTTTACTACAGGCCGGAGTTCTGAATTCGTGACGTCACGGTCAGAGTGCTACCCTGCCGGTGTCTCCCGTAAGAAACATACGGCGCGCCCCGACATACTCTGCTTTAAACTAGTCTACTGTCGAAACCCTTCGTCCTATTTTGCTGAAAATTTAAACTTAACTAAATAATAAACCACTTAATACTGAAGCATGTTTAAAAGTAGTGTAGTACTTTTTTATCTATATAAAACAACGTAAGTTTCGAAGTTACATATATTGCAGTTGGTTTTTATGCTATATCTAGGTTTTATAAAAGTAACAGAAACCAATTATAATATAATAATACGAGTAATAATATAATATTATAATTATCTATACTATAATACTATATAATATTATAAAGAGGTAAAGTTTGTTTGTATGTAGGGGGTAATCTCTGGCTCTACTGAACCGATTGAAAAAATAGTTATACTAATAAAAAGCTACACTATCCCTGAGTAACATAGGCTATAATTAATTTCGGTAAAAACCTTTTTTTATTTCAATATATTTGTAAATTTAGTCGGAAAAAAATCTTAGGTTAGGTTTAGAATGATAAATCAACACATGTATTTACATTTAATTCCATAGCAACCAATTGAATAAAATAACAGATAACATAGCTGCTTTAATATTTCCATTAACAGCTGATTTCAAAATTTGAAGCAATTATTTTTTTATTTCCACCTTTTAGGTTATGGGTTTAAAGTGTAAACCTGAGCCTTGCTGGTTCTTTTAACAATTATTAACTGCTGTTATAAAATATAATAAATAATTTGGTTTGAACATTTAACAATATTTACCATCTTAGTTTTGAGGTTATTATTAATACTACACCTTTATTATAAATAAAACATAACAAATGTTTTTATAAGGTATCATTGGGGGTTGGCGTGCGGAGCACGCAGGGGTCTCCTCTAGTAATAAATATAATAATTAGAGCGTAAACATTATAATTGATCACTCAAATTTATTGTATGGCAAATTTCTTTTACAAATTAAAATCTACGTTTAAACTACATACAATTATATTTTCTTAAGCTAAAAAATTACCTTTGGTATGAAATGGTGATATACGCAGTCTTTATAAGTTAATTAAATTTATCCACTTTAATTTTTCTTGACAACCTGGAGTCACAAATCTTAAATCTTTGGTAGGAAATAAGCCAAAAACATCTTTATAACGACCTAATATAGAGCTAATCATAAACGTTTGAATGGTAGTTGCAATTTCATACTTTTCAGTCTCGTTAGCATTAACTACGGCGCCCTCTAGCTTTCCGGCTTTGTAGGTAATGTTAGGTTTGATAAACAGATCGTCAAGGAGCAGGTTAACCATTTTTTCATTTTCTTTAAGTAACGAACATTTACATGATAAATATTTTACTTGACTTTCATTCAGGCCCGAGTTACTAGGCCCCATTTTCATTGTAAAGTTTTGGAGGTATTTTGGGTGCGGCATTATTTTTATCAGGTTTATCGGCTGATTATCGAAGATACTTGGTACAGCGTCATCGGATAGTTTAATAATATCCCTTTTCACTGTCAAAACTGATCCGTTTGGTCTTGTCACTGAATCTTCTGTAATAATAAAACAGTCGTCAAAATGTTTTATACAAACTACCGCGTTTTTAGACGGTTGGAAATCTTTTCGGTGTTTGCCCGACAGCCATTGTGCTTTCCGGTGTTCATCTTGAGGAAAGGAAAATATAGAAGTATAAGTTCCACCACTCCACACACTTTTATAATTGCTTTTACAGCCCGGCGCACAACAAGCACGAGGCATCTCAAACAAACATTGATTATTAATTTAATAAGGTATAATAAACAAAGTACGTAACTGCACGACTCAAACACTGCCTACGATTCAACTAAAACAGCAAAGATAATTATAAAATAAGACGAACACAACCGGAAGCGTGAGACGGCCAATATCGGAAGCGTGGGCTAGAAGGAAAGAGAGACTAGCGGCGCGAGTTGAAATAACCGATGTCCCGGCCTTTACCTTTGATTATTGAATAAACTAAAGAACTTATAGAAAAATATGTGAAATAAAAGTTGTAGATTGTGTTTACCTCAAAAACCAAAAATGTTTACGCTGTGTGACTTTTTCGTGTCCCGCTATCACAAATCTTAAATACTTTTAATTAATACAAATTCTAATATTTACTTAAGTAAAAGATTTTTACATCGCTGTATTCCGTATTTCATGCAGAAATCAAATATATTAGTTTTATTATAAATAAGTGACTGTAAAAAGGTCCAGGAACGTGTAAATGAAAGCGCGCTACACTTACACTATGATTAAGTTCAACCCAGACTGTGACGTAGCGGCTAGGGGAAGGGGGAAGCATTCCGGCCTGTAGTAAAGTCGGCCTTGGCCTGTCCCCTGCACCAAACGTTTACCTTTTATAGCACCGACCGGCGACCGACAATAGTTCAAAAAATGAAATAGCCGGCAAACTCTCGATTTTTGTAAGTGCTGGTAATAGAGACCCTTCATTCCGCGGGAAAGGAATGTTTATGATAGGTGAGAGGCGAGGAGTTTTTACACGCAAAATTAAGCTTTCAAAAACAATAACGCGCAAGTTTTAATAACAGGAGTAAATGTTGAATAGATTTTTTGTACATTGAGTAAAATTATTAAAAGTTTTGTTTTATAGAAATTAAGAAAGCTAAATCAATGTTCCCAAGTTACAACAAAAATAATAAAGTCCTAGTTAATAGTAAGCAGTAGTTGCATTAGTTCAGCTAATTAACAACAAACATTCTTCAATAATTATACTAATCTCGTACTCATACTTACCTTGCACGGAATATTGACTTTTGGTAAATATAATTGTAAAATGAAAATGTTATGGGCTAACTGCCGCCATCTTGAAATTGGACAGAGTAAGTCAAACATCTTTAATTGGTGTAACTCTTTTGATCTATATTTATTTTCATTTAGAAGTTCTTAACTATCCTCACCTCCAACATTGGTTTGTAGGGCACTGGTTAAAATATATTTAGACTACCAGTTTCTTCTGGTGTGAAATAGTGGCGTTTCAGATGAAACCAACTCAATAAACGTATTACACAGTAGTTCCTTGCTACTAAAAATTTGAAGTGGAAAGTTTTTGTGTAGTTCTTTTTATGTTGTATGGCTTACTCTTTATCTTTTTGGTGTTTTGAACACACATCTGAAGTTGCCCAATACAAATTAGTCAGCAAATATTAGAAATCACACAAAAAACACTAAAAATTTTTTTTTGCTACAGAGTTTTATCAGATTTTTTCAAAATTAGGATAATGTTTATAGTATAAGTCTCTAACAATATATTTTTATCATTTTCCAAAAATTACTGATTTTATATTATTATTATTATTATTATTATTATTATATTATATTATTATTATTTAAACTATTCGATCGATTTCGAACAAATTTGCACCAAACATGTCAATTAGGCCTGTATAGATGCACGAAAAAAGGTTTTGACATTTTTTGAAAAACAACCCCCTTTTTTGGTCAAAACCCCCCCAAAAATCAGTTATTATTATTACCTAAACGAGAATTTTTAGAAAGATGCGGTTTTTTGCATATGGTAGGATACATTAAGGGCTACAAATAAGCCAATTTTTATCAAAATCGTTAGATCCATTTTTGAGAAATTTTGAATTTTCTCGTTTTTTGGCCATTTTTGGTCATTGGTAAAACCCCTTAAAAATTAAAAATTTGAAAAAATTAAAAAATGCCTGGAGATATTCCAGAACTATATCTACATACCAAATTTCATCAAAATCGGACCGTTGGTATGGTCTCCAGCTCTGTACACATCCTTACAGACACACAGACACATGGACAGACATCACCAAAAAAACACTTTTTCGGGTTCAGGGAGCACCAAAACAAATAATTCCACTAAAAATATTTTTGGGTTCAGGGAGCACCAACAGAGATAATTCCACTAAACATTTTTTGGGGGTTCAGGGAGCACCAAAACAGATAATTCCACTAAAAACTCAAATTCGAAAATTTGGACGAAAACAATACTACTTTCTCCATATATACTAGTCTACGTATAGGGTGGTGAAAGTAAAAATATAACCCATGGCCTACAAAAATATAATTTATATTTTCATTGCCATAGCAACCAACTACATAAAATAACAAATAAATCAGCTGATTCGGATAATCAACTTAGAAATACAATTTTAGGTTAGACCTAGTTTATTAATTTCATTGTCTTAGGCAATAACACAAGTTTGGTTTTCTGTACCTTTCGAATGATTTAAAAGCTTCATTACTCTCCTTTTATAAAAAATACTAAAAAAAGGTACTACAAATTTCCATGTTTACGAATTAATATAATGATCATTAAACAACAAATTTGTAATAGAAATAAAAGAAATTAAAATTTTGTTTCATGTTAAGAAATTTCAATTATTAATAATGTCCTTATAACTGCATTAGGTAAGCTAAGAGTGCCTATGTTTATATATAATACGTGAAGCAGATTTTTGTGAACACAACTCCTCCCTTATTTCTAGACCAAATTTAATGTTTGAGTTGTCAAAAAATTCGTCTCATTTCGAAGTTTTGCAATAAGGTTTTAGATGTAAAAAATTCTTATCCTTAATGGCGTGAGCTAATCTCAAAGGTCGGGTTTTACCCACAAGATTAACATCGAACGAATTTAAAAACATTTCTATACAAAACAGCTGTTTATAATAAGAACCAAACTAATCCAGCTGCTTTCGTGGAAGCAAATAATGATTTTACTTTCTCACTATACTATAGTATAGAGAAAGTATAGTGATCGCAAAAAAATCGATGTTGAGATTTTTGTGGAAATATCCGTTTTGGGACCCCCTGAGTCCAAAAAAGTGGTTTTTACAAAATGTATGTCTGTATGTCTGTATGTCTGTATGTATGTCTGTATGTCTGTATGTAGACAAAGCTAGAGAGAAAACTATTCGATCGATTTCAACCAAATTTGCACCAGACATGTCCAGTACGCCTGTATAGATGCACGAAAAAGGGTTTTGAACAATTTTGAAAAACAACCCCCTTTTTGGCCAAAAAACCCCCGAAAATCAGTTATTATTTTTTTATAAAAAAACGGCTCTAACGATTTTGATAAAATTTGGCTTATTTGTAGCCTTTAATGTGCCCTACCATATACAGAAACCCGCATCTTTCTAAAAATTCTCGTTTAGCTAATAATAATAATAATAACTGTTTTTGGGGGTTTTTTGACCATAAAGCGGGTTGTTTAAAAAAAAATTCAAGACCATTTTACGTGCATCTATGAAGACCTAATCGACGTGTTTGGTGCAAATTTTTTCGAAATCGATAGAATAGTTTTCTCTCTAGATAATAATAATAATAATATTTATTAGTTAATCTCCAACTTTAATAAAAAAACTCTCCTACCCCACCCTACAAGTCACAGTGAATCTGTTTAGTAATTTAAATGTATTTGTGAGAAAGTATGTGCCAGTTCCTGGTACCGTTTATTTAAATAACAGATAATATAATTGATTCGGATGTCCAGCTTTTAGTACAAAATCATATTTTAAGTTAGGCCTATACTGAACCAACACATGTTTCAACACACACAAACCAATAAAAACTTACGTTAAGGAATTAAAAAATAAGAAAAAATATGTTACATCCTAATTAAAATTAAATAAGACATATAGTAGACCTATTTATTAATAATATACGGTAATTGATAGTGAGTAACTTTTTTGTTAGGTTTTTGATTAAGTGTACACCTGAGACATACTGGTTCTTTTAACCTTTATTATAACTGTGTTATAAAATATACGAAATAATTTGATTTGAACATTTAACATGATTTACCATCTTAGTTTAAAGGTTTTATTAATCCTCCTACACCTTTATTATAAATAAAACATAACAAGTTTTTAGAAGGTTCCAACGGGGATTGGCGTGCGGAGCACGCAGGGGTCTCCCCTAGTAAATTACGAATATTGGTAATCTGATAGATATTATCGGTCAATCGGAAAGGATAGTCTTAGCAACTTTAAATCACAAAAAAAAATATTTTACTATCAATTATATTTATTTTAATTTATATGTTTGTGAAATTAAATAGGAAAGGAAAACTTTTCTTACTGAACTTATGTTTAATACCTAATTTTAAATTTAATGCGTTCGAAATAATATTATTGTTATAAAGGGTATTCATAACTGTATTGTCTTTGAATTTGTAAATTACAAATGTTACATTAAAACATAATTAGGTAGGTATTACGAATTTTGTTAAAGTTAGTTCTACCAAAATACAAAAATGCATGCTACATTCAATTTTTCCTCAGATACATAAATTTAGAATTTAAATAGATAAAATGTTGTTTGGGTTTCGAAGGAGAGATGTAATGCTTTCAGTTTTAAGAATAAACAAACTGACCTCACACTCCCCCTCCCCCACTTCTTACAGGAAGATTACTTCCTGTAGTGTAGATGTAGCCTGTTATAAAAAGCTCCAAGGTTACCTTTATACTGTTATACCTTTAAGCTCCAAGGTCAGTTCTATCTCGATTTACTCTCTCTCTCTCTTTTCGTTAAAAGCAATGCTCCTTTAGATTTAGAACGCTAGAGGGCAGCACATTATGAAGCACAAGTTCAAGTAGTGTCAAATGTGTCA
>JAGFPH010001424.1:230493-255673 GCA_018207615.1 Philaenus spumarius
CGGATATAAATTAGGTAATTATATTAATTTTATAATTATATTTAAATATAGTTTTTAAGTTTAATCCTGTAAAATCAATAACTAAACGAAGTTTTTGTTTTCCTGAAGCGTCAGCATTCTTATGTACAATCCAAATTGGGCTGTTCCCGCTGTTCCAAGGGGATTTTGAAGGTTGAATTATTTTTTTTTTAACATATCTCAATCCTCTAACGTTTCTTCTGCCGATTTTTCTGTTAATTGGTACATTTTAGTGTTCCTAACTGTGTTCTCTGTCTGTCTTGTCAAAATACTCATTGGTGTTGGCTTGTATTGTCTCTGATTTTGTATGGTGTAATTCGTATTAGGTTTTTGTTGTTGATTAGTGTTAAACTGTGGTCTTGGTTGAAATTGTTGGTATGGTTTATATAAATATGGATTTTGGGTATTTTAGTAAGGTGTTTGTTTAGGTTGGAAAGTTTTTTGTTGAATGGGTTTTTGTATTTGATTAGGTCTGTTTAGAAGTAGGTCTATTATTCGGATACAACTTATTATTTTTAAACTGAAAATCTTTTGTCAACATATTTAATGCTTCCTCTAAGTTAGTTGGATTTTTAGTATGCATAAAAGATCCTATTGGTTCTTGTAAATCTCTTAGTAAAACTCTTAATGCTGATTGCTGATTTTTGTACATATGTGCATAAAACATCTACAGCCAAAGGTTCCTTATTCGTAAAAAATGCAATTTGTAAATTTAGTAGCTTTTGAATGCGTTCATAAAATTTGAATGGGGATTCATTATAATCTTGTTTTAATTCTGACATTTAACAAATTTAATGTTAAACAATCTCTCTTATCAAAGTAACTCGTGAATAAAGTTTTCCTAACATCTACCCATGAATAAGTATTCGAACTTACAACAACATCCTGAGCTTGACATTTTAATTTCGCTAATGTTGAAGAAAACAAGTACTCATTCTGAAAATCTTCTGGGTTTTCAGATACATAAAACTTTGCAACTACTTTATCGCAAGTAGAAATAAATCGACTAAGCATAGCGGGTTCTTCATTATACTCAGGGATCATATCTAAAAATTCCTTCTTAAGTGTTGGAGTTGAAATTGTTTATCTTATAAAATAATATTTGAATAGTTAATTAAAAGATTAATAATTTTTTGAATAGATAATATTTATAACTACTAATAATTCATTTATTTTACTTAAAGAATCCATAAATATAAGCTCATTCTTTGGGGATAACTGTATAATCACTTTCGTGAAGTGTTGTGTTGCTTTTTCTTTTTCTGGTGGCGAGATGCCCTCCGTTGGTCTGATGGCGGATTCCCTCTGTTGGTTTGAACTTGCTGGTACAATATCCGCTCGTACTAGCCGTTCCTTTGTTTGGTTGCAGTATCCTGAATACTCATGTACACTGAAATCCAAGATGTCCGCTTCTCCAGTTGAAACAGAAATTAAAAATGTTTTCTAATTCCCGAATTGTTTTGTGTCCTACCGACTGCGCCAGTTACGTTTTGTTTCCAAACGTTCAGGTTTTTAAAAAACAATTAATATTCATTTAACTATTTGATTAAAACCTTTTCTTTTATTACAAACAATTTAATATTCATTTAAACTACAGTTGAACTTGGTTATAGCGCCAACGAAGGGACCGAACTAATGTTGATGCTACGTCCGAGTGTTGTTATAAAGATGTACCAGCACGAGATCGTATTTTTGTTACCTTTAGTGAAAGGTCAAAAACTATACAGTATTGGCAACATTTGTCATGACGTTTATTAAAAAGAAAAACATTATACTTTTCTTTTAATGTACAGTAGGGTTCCGATAATTCGAGCTAATTGGAGCTGAGGTCACTTACAATTATAAATCAGGTAACATTTTTAAGTGTGTAAAGTTTTAATAAGTAAAAATTACCAACTTTGATGGTAGCCCAGTTATAGGGGGTTTCAGCTTACATTAATTGCGGCAAAAGATTTTTTTTTCTAGGATCGTTTGGTATGGTGTGGATATGCCAAATCTAATTTTGCGGCCTCGAAAGGGGGGGGGGACAACTTTTGGGGGGCAAAAAACCTCAAAATTTTCGGACTTTATCCAGTTTTTCACTTATAACTAAAAAACGGTGCATATTACGTAAAAAATAGTTCTGTAGTAAATTAAAGAGGACAAAATTTCGCGTTGATTAAAAATACAAAGTTTAAAATTGGTCCAGTAGTTCGATTTTTATGGGGATCGAAAAAACAGCAAATTTTTCCAACTTTGCGAATGTGCTGTAACTTTCCAACATTAAATTTTATCAGTACCTCCCTCCCTAAAAGTGTATAGAGCATCAATCCTTGAGTTCAAAAAGCACCGATTTTTCTAAATTGAGCTTATTTTGGAATTTTCTCAACTTATAAAGCAAAATTGGGGAAAACCTTAAATTCACACAATCGGGTTTTCGATGTCTAAGAGTCCTGGATTTAATTCTGACTACATTCTGAGTCTTAGCTGTGTCATCTGAATGCATCTGAAAATTGTTTTAACATGTTCGCTTCCACCATTGTAAAAATGTTTAGTACGCATAGACTAGCGTCGCATATATGAGACGTCTGGTTTCTATTTACAGACTGATGCCTCAAATGTGCAACCCCTGTACATAAATTAAAATATACTGACTTCGCATATTTGTGGCACATTATATATTGTAATTGAGTATTTGTTTAAAAATTTATAATAAAAAAAAGTAGTTATTTTTATATAAAAACGGGGTTTTTTTTGTACATTTTTAAAGTAAAAACAAGATGAAAAGATATAACACTTTTTCAAGGTTTTTTTAATAACTGTCAAAATTGGGTTTCTCTTACCCCAAAACATATAAAACGATACCCCACAATGTATTTTTAAAATGTTGAACCAAAAACGTTATCCCAACGCCGTACGACTCTTTAACTGCGAAAATCAGTTTTCCCCTATACAAAAATATATAAAACAATACCCCACACTGTATTTTCGAAATATTGACTCCGAAAACGTGACCCCGACGAGCTACGATTTTTTAACTGTCAAAATCTGTTTTCTCGTACCCAAAAACATATAAAACGTTACCCCACACTGCATTTAAAAAAAGTTTACCATTATTTTCAAAAATTTTTCTCAAAAACGTGACCCCGAAGCGGTACGACCACGCTAGAAAACTCAAAAGCTTTTCAATTCTCGGTAATAAAATTACAAAGATTTTGGCACCACCTGAAGTTTTCTACGACGTCTGTGAGTGCATAAATCTTATTAACAGATAGACGGACAAACACATAAAAAATGGTCGCATGATTTCAATACTTCTACATTTTAATGCGAGCCGACTAACACTGTTTTCAGGGTCAAAATTTCAAACAAATTCCAGACCACGCGGTTTGCCACTTTAGGCCGCACAGGTATTTTAAAAGACCTGATTTATTGGTATCAGTATATAGGAAGGTCTGTCGCTCAAATGATCAAACTGGGAAAATCAAACTGTGTAAGCTAATCGACAGTACCCCAGCATTGTGGGAAGCTGTTGTGGTGTTCTACAACGCTCCATACATCGAACTCGACGTAGACTTGGACAACGACCTCGCTGAGGAGGTAGATGAGGATGAGCCTAATGAGGAACTTTGGAGCGAGGAAGTTGAGGAGAAAGAAACTGACGATGTCCAATCTGAGTCAGAAAATAACGCCAACCAGCATGATGAAGAAGACCCTCAACCGGGACCATCAAAACGACCAAAATTTTAAATATTTGTTCATTATTTTTGTTTTTTTTCGGCAATAATCTAAACAGGCCTAGCCTTAGAGGTACCTTTTGTTGACTCCTTTTTTATTTGCAGTTATGCGTGATGAAGCGCGTATGTATTTGTGTAGTTGGTTTTACGTTTTTGTATGCAAAGGTTAATGTTTTTTTTTAAAGTTATAAATTGTTTGTATGTGTTATATTTTAATTATAAGCAATTTTAACGTTGGAAATAAAAATAAACAAATAAGTAAGAATTTTCCAATATATTAAGTTGTAAATAAAATTATTTTTATAAGTACTTACTTAACTGTCTCTTTCCCGATAACTTTAGTATAATATGGATATACAAGTATATACAATAGTCTACTGCGTTTAGATAAAGGTCTTCAAGCGTTCAAGTATACCAGGTGTCTTGAAAGTACCCCCCCCCCCTTTAACTTTTGAGTTTGTTAAAACAAACAAATATCTTTTGGGGAACGATACTAACTTAACCCAAAGTATCTTTTGAAGCAATCGGAAATTTTTAAGTGTCCCATAAAAATGGGGGATTTTGGGGGCAACTCAAAATTTTTAAATGGGAAGTATGGTCATATGATGCCTCATTTTAACGGTATATTTAAGACTAGGAAAATGGCATAAAGAAAATAAAAATCGGACCTCTCAAAACAAATAAGTCGACACCTACATCTCAGAAAATTTTGTAAAAAATAAAATTTACGGAATCGATTTGGAAGCAATATTTTAGGACAAGCACTTTGATATAAACATTTTTTGTCTCTTGAATTTTTTTTTAAAAACTCTTCCTTTTCGAGATATTAGCAACTTTATGTCGATTTATTTCAACACGTTTATTGCGACCATTTTGTTTTGGGTGGTCCAATTTTTATTTTCTTTATGGCATTTTCCTAGTCTTAAATAGACCTTTAAAATGAGGTAACGCATGACCATACTTCCCATTTAAAAATTTTGAGTTGCCCCCAAAATCCCCCATTTTTAGGAGATACTCAAAATTTCTGATTGCTTCAAAAGATACTTTGGGCTAAGTTAGTATCGTTCCTCAAAGGATATTTGTTTGTTTTAACAAACACAAAAGTTAAAGAGGGGGGGGGACTTTTAAGACATCTGGTATATTTAGTGAACAAGAAACCAGCACTTCAGGTAAAAGTCATGAATAATTATTTAGATTTTAAAATTTTCACAAAATTCTTTAAAATAATTTCCAAATGCATTCAGATGACACCTAAGCCTCAGAATTGATTTCCGGACTCATAGACATCGAAAAAGAGCGAAAATGTCCGATTGTGCGAATTTAAGGTTTTCCCCAATTTTGCTTTATGAGTTGACAAAATTTCAAAATCAGCTCAATTCAGAAAAATCGGTGTTTTTTGTACTCAGGGATTGATGCTCTACAACTTTTAGGGAGGGGGGGTACTGATAAACTTTGATGTTGGAAAGTTACAGCACATTGAAAATGGGTAAAACACAGTTTTTGGCAAAGTTGGAAAAATTTTGTTTTTTGGATCCCCATAAAAATCGAACTACTGGACCAATTTCGAACTTTCTTTTTATAATAAACACAAAATTTTGTCCTCTTTAATTTACAAAACAACTATTTTTTACATAATATGCACCGTTTTTTAGTTATAAGCAAAAACCTGGAAAAAGTCCGAAAATTTCGAGGTTTTTGCCCCCAAAAAGTTGTCCCCCCCCCCCCCTTCCAGATCCCGAAAATTTAGATTTTGCATACCCACACTATACCAAACGATCCTAGAAAAAAAATCTTTTGCCGCAGTTAATGTAAGCTGAACCCCTTTTTTTATCCTCTATATACTGGGCTATGGTTCCCGCCCGAGATTACATTTTACGTGTGAAAAAAAATACATGTGATTCTGAGGAGGGAGAAAATAGGCGGCCCGACATGAAAGGAAAGGGGAATTCTAACATTTTTTTAGTTTTGAGAAAACTGAATTCAAAGTTTGACATTGATATTTTGTAGATTTATGACGTTACAACTGGTTAAAATATTTATTGACGCTAAAACAGGGGTTTATAATAATGTAAAAGATAACGATTTGAGTGGATCTAAAAAAATGACGCTATGTCCGAGTTGACGCATTAGCCGAGGCCATTAAAACTAAGTTCAACTGTGTTTGTAATAAATGCGTAAATAACAAATATAAATTTAGGTTTATACGGAGCGAGCTTCTAACTACAACTGACTAACAAAGGCTCAGTCCCTCTAAAAGTTAGTTATGCTTACTCTAAACTTATGCTAACATCATTAATAATTACTATAATATTTTTTAACACAACTTATATACATATTAAACAATTGTTGTGTAGACTTATCTGATCTTTATAACATATATATAAATTAAATAATAGGCCTAAATAATTTTACGAAGTATCGCCAATAGCAGTAGGTAACTCAGTAGGCCTATTTATACTAATGTTCTATTATGAGTCTTTTTTTACATTGTTATTAATACAGTAGGATCCCGTTAAGTCGGCCCTCTTTAACCTGGATTTCCGCACAACCCGGACCGGTTTTGAAAAAAAGTTATGTTGAGTATGAAAACGTGAAATGCATTATGTTTGTAAGCATCAGCAGTCAAATTCAATATGCATTATATTGTATCAGCAGTGATTCTGCTTAGTAAATTGATGATTCATCACCAACTACGCTTCATCATAGACAACACTACTGAACTTTTCCTGCATTCACTTCAGTTGTGCTACATTCTTGTTTGTGTTCGTCTGCTTTGCTAACAGTGTGCTAGTGTGTACTGTGATATTTTCGCAATGGCTGCAAAGCATAGAAATGTTTTTGTGGCAATGGAAAGGAAAATGAAAGGCAAAGCTTGGGTATACCAATAGTATTTAATAACAAAAAGATATTAAAAGTAGAAAAAACTTCTTGAATGACTGTGGGTCTTTAATAATTATTATTTGATTTATATTTGTTGTTTTCTAGTTGTCGGAATGTGGCCTTTTAACAAAATATTCTGTACAACTCCAAGCAGCTTTGGTGGATTTAGAACTTATGTTAAAATTCAAGAATTTAATTTGGCAGCTAATCAAAAGTTTACAAGTAAGTCTGTTTTTTTTTTCTAGTCTTTAAAACATTAAGTCATATATATTATTTATTAATTGTCAACTGTAGTCTCTAGTTTTACTTTACCCTTTTATGTGGCTACATGTTTCACTGAAACAGGCAGCTTCATCAGGCCAGCTATATATATCCACTCAAACACTGGTATATATACACAACACTTAATTTAACATAATTTCGTACATTGGTCGTACACGTCAAAGAAATAAAATATGTAAAAACAATAATAACTTAACTTTACTTATTAATAATTGTGAGGTGACTTATTTTAGTGTAGTATCACTTCCTACAAGACTAGATTAGAAATAAATAAAATACTAGACCTAATTTAAAATACATAATATAACCATAGTTTAATATCAATCACTTAAACGTATAGTAGCTATGGGATACTTTCTTGTTTTATATTGTAATTAATTTCTTTTGTTTTTTGAACTTGAACAATGAATTAATTACGGACATATATATATACTAGTGGCTTGAAGGGGCATTTGCCCCTATATATTGTAGTAATTTTATTAAGTAAATTGTTAGTCTCATGATTCACCGTACCTTAAATTATCATTAAAAATTTGTGAATATAATACGCACAATAATTCTTACATACCTGCGTAATTTATTTTGATATCTATGTTTAAAACTAAAATTTGAAAGCACTGTGCAAGCGGTTTATTATCTAAACATTTTAATGGTAAGACAACTAAGGAAACATTTTTTCAGTACTCTTTATGGATATTAACTAAATATGTAAATAAATGTATTTGGATCTATTAAAACATTTTAATGGTGAGACAACTAACGAAATTTTTTTCAATATTCTTCATGGATATTAACTAAATATGTAAATGTCTTTGAATCTATTAAAAATGAACTTAGAAAAACGCAATGATAATGTCATCTTCAAAATTTTAAACTTCTAATATTATGACAACAAAATCTCTCTGTAAACAACATTTATTGTATACTGTCCATTTTGGTCGCTTCCTTGATCTTTACTTGGATGTATTATGATTTTAACGTCATCTGGCCGCTTTACCCGGCTGAAGGCAACATAAAGTTGACCATGTGCAAACACTGGTCTCTTCAAATAAATACCAACTTTTGTAAAAGTTTGGCCTTGCGCTTTATTTATAGTCATAGCAAAAGCTAATCGCAATGGGAATTAAATCCTTGTAAACTTAAAGGGCATATTAGGATCTGTAGATATTAGTTTTATTTTTGGCATAAAATTATGTTCCCTTTTCCTACTCCAGTAATTACTTCTAATTTTATACTTTTTTCAGACAAACCTAACACAACCATTCGTACTCCATTAACTAATCCAGATCCAAGGTTCATATTTCTTATGAGCATCACTATTGAACCTACTTTTAAAACTAACTTGTGTGGTGGCATTCCTGATGGTGTTATTGAATTTATAAACTCGATTGGTACGTTTAATCTCTCTGTAGGGTCTTCTGAAACTACCTCATCAATACTGTAATATTCTTTGGAGTCTCCTTCGATGATTTGTAAGACTTCTTCATTTAAATTGTCACAATGTTCGTTTAAGGGACATACTATTATTTGATTAGAGTAGTTTTTAATATTTTCTAGAGTTAATGAGTCACCATAAACATGTACAATTGTACGACTAGAGAGAACAAAATTATCAGGAATGTCGATTGCCGATGTTGCCCTATTGCTTTCTAAGGTTCCATTACCTAACCGTAAAAGCCAATCACAAAATGTAGTTTCATTTTGATTTGCACGCATGTTTTTTTTTTCAAATGCAATATAATTACATTTTTCCAAATTTTACTTCTCTGGAGGCATTCTTCAATTATCTGTACCTTGCTAGAAAGTGGCACCACAGGTAATACTTGAATAAAGTCACCTCCAAAAAGTACTACTTTACCTCCCATTGGTACCTTAAAGAGATTATGATCCTTACTTTTCATGATATCTCTCAATAGACGATCAATGCAATCAACAGCAGTGGCTGGAACCATGGATGCTTCATCTATTATTATAACTGCAGAATCCCTCAAAGTAGTTGCTTTTTCAGAATTTACCTTAATCATTGAAACAGATGATTGCTGTACAGGTACAGGGAGACCAAACAAACGATGAAGCGTGGTTCCTCCCTCTAAAAGTAATGCCGCTATTCCAGTCCATGCACCTGCCAATGCAATCTCACCTCTTCCTCGGATTATATGTAGAAGACACGAATATACAAATGTTTTACCACTTCCACCTGGAGCCTCTAAGAAAAACAGTCTTTCTCCTGTATTACCTAATATGGCATTGAAAATTCGATCAACAGCAGTTTTTTGTTCATAATTAAGTTTTGAGTACATTTCGGCACCTCGTACAGACTCTTCATCTACGTTATAATAAATATTTAAAAGGTTTATGTTTCGAGGTACTGGTAAATTGAGGCTGGCACAATTAAATCCGTTTTCTCTAAGAATGGTGTCTATTTCTTGCAAAGCTGCATTTTCAGCCTCATCTACATTCATTTCATGGAAGTCCTCTATGAATTTGTCTTTAAAAGAAGTCCAAAGCGACAATGGAGATGTCGGCTCACAGAAACAACTAATGTATGCGAATAAATCTCGTAACTGTTTAGGCATTTTACTATTTTGTAATTCCTCTAAACAACGATGCCACTCTGCATCGTCGTGAAGGAGTCCCCTTGCAACTGCAGCTTCTTTAAAATAGTTATATGTAATTCCATTGTAAACTCGTAGATCAGCAAATGATGTAGCCCCTTTAACATGTAGAAGTAATATACGTAAGTAAAATCTGTTTTGATCGTTTGGTGCTACGCTGTACAATCTGCCTATTACATTTGATCCACATCTTTGTCGACGTACCCATTTCTTTGAAACAAATCTGTAGTGCTGTGGAATATCTACATATAAATATTGTTGTGCATTAGGATCTCGACTGTTTAAATCAAACCATGCTGTCAGTGTTGTATGATTTTCCGCCGAAGTTTGAAGAGCTTCCTCCTCATTTCCAGCACTGAAATAAACATTGTGATGTCTTTCTTCATGAACAGCTAAGCGAATTATTGTATGAGATTGTTCGTGCATTTTATTTGAGTGTAGTCGCCAAATACCCTCATGAGAACTAACATACCGCATATTGGCAAAGCGTATTGTTTCATCAAAGTTGAGCTTATCATTTTGTACACTATTTACAAATTCTAAGCAAGCTGAGTCATATCCTTTATATACATATTTAAATAAGTATTTTACTGATCGGACACTCGAGCAAACTTCAACGTTTATGTGAGCGTTATATTTCATCAATATACAACAATATTTGACTCCAACAACATGGAGTCACTCACTTCCAAGATGGACACCATTCAGTTAGGCTGTCTAGGTATATTAAAAATAGTATAAGCATTTGAGGAATTGTGTAGGAGGAAGGGTAGACGATGGGGCATTGTCTCACCAACCTCATTCCAGCATTTAGCTTTCAATTATTTGAAACGCGGCGCTGACAGTGCTCGTATAACACGGCCTACGGAAGAAATGACATTTCCGTACTTGCACTGCTGACTGGCAAGCTACACAGAACTTGAATAAGCGTGTGGATGTTGGAGAAAACATCTTGTCACAAATATTTAGTATTCTTCGGTAAAAAAAACATGAATTTCATGTAAGATAAAAGATACTTAGACCTACATTGATTACTGTAGTTAATTTTGGCATGGACTCCTTTTGATATTCTTGCAAAGAATTATACACTGTACAATACTTTATTTATAACATACAGTACTTTGTTGGAAGCGCGAGTAAAAACGAATATATCAAAGACCTGTATTAAAAAAAATTATTACAATGTAATTCTCAAAGCAACAGTGCATTATTGTAGTGTACTGCAATAAATTCTCTTTATCTCTACATTCTGTATGCCAACGTACTGTACTAATGCCAACCATCGGATAGTTTGGAAAGAAGATAAGGTACTCATAGAAAATGCAATGTAACAAAATTCAAGTATATTCTATTTTACAATGTAGGCCTACATGAATATTTATCGTATAGGCCTATTTATTCTATTTTACATGATTAAATGGATTCATTCTAAATTAATGTTTAGTAAAATAATTTTTGTAACAAAATAATATTATAAGTCATAGTAATGAAATGATGAGTCAAATGAGAAGTTCAAAGAGAATGCTTAACTTACATGTTTCATCTATCAAATGTTGTGAATTCACAAGTATTAAGAAACATTTATTGTTATTTCATACAAAATTTCCATTTTTTAAATGTTAAAATATTTAAAAAGGTGTTGAATAAAATTATGTCCACAAAGAATTTATGACTTTGTTATATTTCAAAAGTTACATAGAAAACATTTTTTAAACATATGTCATTTAACTAGAGGTTTTGAGGTTATGTCAAAATATGTTAATAAGAAAGTTACATAATTCTTATATCTATAGCTTTACAACGATAAATATTTTGTGGGGTTGATAAAAAAAGTTACCTCTTTTTACTAGTACCATTTCAACCCTTATTATTGCTCACCCCTAAATGACTATAGGAATTGCAGACTGATTGGTCTTGAGCCGCTTAAAATCATTTACAGCTCGATTTAGAACTGTTTTGAAGAGATCAGTGAAGAATTTAATGGTGTGACTCCAAAATTACCCTACTCTTAAGAACAGATTGAATGACCATTTTTCAAATGACATAATTTTTTACCACGATTCTAAAAATGACGATTTGATTATGTGTTTTAAAAATAGTGCAGGTAAAATATTAAAAGAAGAATGGTATAGTAATCGATCAGAGACTTAGGAACTGGAACAAATGAGAATAGTTGAAACACCATCTCAAATAATATTAGAAAATATTTGGTCCGAAAAATATTATTTGACCAAGTACCAACTTCATGATTTTGATTTGAATAATTTGTTCGATGGCGTTCCAAATACTCTTAAAAAGTTTCTGGGTATTGTAGTAAGCTCTCATAAAGATACCCGGAATTTTCAGTCAAAGTCAAAATGGGATAAAAGAAGTGCAACTTTTTCTCATTTCATAATTTCATCGGTAAGACCACGATCGTTTCTATCTCCAATTTTACTTGGCGTATCTTCAATTATGCATAAAAAAACATGCGTCAGAAGGTTTAATAGATTTTCTGGCATATTTAGGACTTTGCTCTTCTTATAACGAGACACAGTTATTCAATTATGAACTATCCTTCCAATTATTCATTTGCAAATGACAGTTATCTTCAGTTCATTTTTGATAACGCAGACCATAATACGAATACCATAGATGAAAAAAATACATTTCATGCTATGGGTGGCGTTGTAGTTGTAACACCTCAATCCAGTGTTACTGCGCAAAAAACTATTCCAAGGTTACGTCAAATGCCTTCTGCTGATTTAATAGTAGGGATGAGTTTCGGCTATATTCGTTTACAAACTTTTGAGAAAAAAATTCAGATGGATTAAAAGCAGTTCCATAATTGACAAAATTTCAAGTATAATTGACAAAAGTGCATTGGAAATTTCATTAACTGATTTAACATGGGCGTATTCAAAATACGCAGATTAAAAGAAATTCAAAAGTTGGAATTGTTTTATGGAAGAATATCATACAAATTCGGAGTACGATGCATCTAAAGTCATTCCGCTACCTTTCATCAATAATCCACCGAGTAATTAAGATACAATATTCACAGTTTTGATCGAAGCAAAAAAAAACTACTGTTTTGTTACATTTGACCAGCCTATGTATATAAAAGCTCGTGAAATTTTGGCAGGTGTTGACCACAAAAAGATGAATATAATTTGGGTTCTGTTATCGTAAGACTTGGAGGTTTTTATGCTATAATGACGTTTCTTGGGTCGATCGGTTTTATTATATACCTTTAGAATGCAATCAATATACGATAAATATTCCTTCCTGTAAATTGTTAAATACTGCAAAATAGAGCAATCTTGAATTTTGTTACATGAATTTTCTATGAGTATTTCTTAATCATCTGAACTTTTTCCTAAATGAATTAATTGATGGTTGGCGTTATTATTTGTTAAGTTCAACTATTATTCGTTACTTTTGGGGAATTTTCACTTCTGAATTTCTAAAACCTTGGCCGTGTTAAATTTTTTAAATAAAATTGTAATTTTTGTTGAAAAAGCCAACAAAAAAATTATTCTGACTACTATTTTGTCAATAATATCAATATTATGAAGAGCATATACGATATTTATCGATAAAATATAATTTGACACTGTATACGAAATTTTAATTTAGGATTAATCCATTTTAATCCTATGTAGAATATGATAAATAGGCCTTTACGATAAATATTCATGTACATTGTAAAATAGAATATACTTCAATTTTTTTACATTGCATTTTCTGAGTACCTTATCTTTTTTCCAAACTATCCGATGGTTGGCATTATTATTTATACTATTTATTTAAGTTCAACTATTAAGGGTTACTTTTGGGGAATTTTCACTCTGAATTTCTAAAACCTTGGCCGTGTTGAATTTTTTAAATAAAATTGTGATTTTTGTTTAAAAAAGCCAAAACAATTATTCTGACTCTACTATTTTGTCAATAATATCAATATTATGAATAACATATACCATATTTATCGATAAAATATAATTTGACACTGTATACGAAATTTTAAGTTTTTGATATTTTAAAATTAGAAAACAAATATATTAAATTTTTTTCCCATAAACTTGATAAAAGGACGAAGAGAGTGAGTCCAAAATCAACTTTTTACAATAAAAACCCTGCTTCACCGATTTTTTTTAATTTGACCTCATTTTTTTCAAAAAACTTAATTAAATTATTATTTTTTTACAAAGAAATTGAACTTATTGTGATCATAAAAAGACACAGTTTCCCCAAACAGTTTTTAAATTGAAGTATTTTTGACCGAGAAAAACATAATATTTTGAAAAAAATGTATTATCTCAAAATTTTGAGGTTATGTCAAAAAATTTTAAATTTAAAAGTTTCGTATTTTTTCATGTTCTACAGTTTGAAACCAAGAAATATTTTTTGGGGGTCAATTAAAACAGTTACCTCTTTTCACCATTACCATTTCAACCATTATCATTGCTTACCCCTAATTGACTGTAGTAATTGCCGATGGATTGGTCCCAAGCCGATTAAAATCATTTTCAGCTATATTTAGAGCTGTTTCCATTTTTTTCCAGAAGAATCCTTAATTTGATTGGACTATGAGAGGTCGCCTGGTATCTCAGGTATCCCGTTAAATACACCATAACCCTGGTACCATTCATCCTATGAGCACGGGTGAAAACCGTCTTCGGATTGGGGATTTTTTTCAGAGTTTACTCCTTTAGATCCGTTGAATTCAGCCTAGACTTCAGTCCAGTGCAGGGTCAATTCGTGCAGAATGCAACTCTTCAGTTGAGTGAGCCAACTCTAACAGTCTTGAGTGCAGATACACCCTTGAGGGCAAGGGAATGTGGGTCACGTCCTATGTGACGCTCACCTCCTAGAGCTCTCGACAACTAAGCTAAATAACTTGATCCCGCCTCAGCGACCCTATTTTGGATAAGTCGTGGTCGAGTGATACATTTAATGATTAAGATGTGTTGAATACAAATGTGAATTTGTGAATTTAGTAACATTTGGTATGAGAAGTATTGAAATTGTTCTTGTTTTAAATAAATACAAAATAAATAGTTTAAAGTCCCCATTAAATTGAAACGAATAATAGAAATAAAATTTACTGTAAATAAAACGTAAAAGCAAATTCATTACATATAAATTACTAATGTAAATAAAACACAAATTGAGAATTGGCTTTAATTAAGCATTAAAACATCAAATTTAGGTTAGAAACTGAGCTGCATATCTAAAAAATGACTTGCATCAAATTGTTTTGCTTTAACAAACTTAACCTCTAATTACTAATCACAATTTTAGAAATATCTGTTTAGTTAGTAAATTAACTAAATTTTGTGACTTAAAATTCCTTGTTTTTATTTCACAGTTCCCTAGTGGTAGTTTTGTTTCTAAAAATATAATTTTTGGTAAATCCTCTCATTAAGACCTTCATTGTAAGGAGGTATACATTATCATATAAAAATGTCAGACATGTAGATCTCCAGATTCAGTGATTAATAGAAAAGAGTATTTCAAATTAATATAGGTATACAGATAAAGTGGTGTTTTATATGACACAAATTATAAGTTAATTTTTAAACAGTTTTAAATCTTGTAATAAAATATTATTTAATTTCCAAGACGGAGACCAATTGCTGGTGAACAAAGCAAAAATTTTTGTACATTGAAACAAGATAAAGTTTTGTAATACATTTATACTACTACAGCACATTTTTATTATGGTGATGATAAGCGAATACACTAAAAAACGTGTCCTTATTTTCATCTAATTTCAGGTACTATTAGCGAAAATCCCAACATTACAAACTGCTGCGTCAAGTGTGGAAGTTGCAACTCAAACTTCATTTTGTGAAATACAAGATACCAAAAAGGAGCCAACAACAGAACTGGTAGTGACGTGTCACCCCATTACTTTAACTGCTATTGGGGACAATGCACGTTTTGTAGCTACATCTGATATTTTATCAATGAGATCTCAACCTTTGTCTAATTTGTGTTTGTCACCTGTTAATAAAGCATCAGAAGACAAAATAAAGTTAATATCTAGAAATAAAAACAAACACAGCGAGACTAAGGTTAGTGTTATTTTTTTTAACATTTTCTTTTTCTATTATAATGATATTATTTTATTATTAGTGAATTACATTGTTATTATTATAATCAGTAAATTAGTTTATTAAAAGTTAGAACCCTCTGCTGTAGTTTACTATATTTTAACTATTTTCTGTAAAACAAAAACATTTATTTACAAGATCTTTTAAACGAGTCCAGAGATGAAACTTGATAGAGAATTTCACTTAACTGCAGCTGAGTTACATGTTTTCTTAATGAGTAAATTTCATTCATCTTACATGCTATATCTTCTCTCTTGAGTGAGGAAGCTACATACCAAATTGCATTCTTATCCGTTCGGTAGTTTTTGAGAAATCGTTATTTAGTAACTTTGACCCCCCCCCCAAAACCCCTGCTAACATTTCAAATTTTTGAAACCCTTTCTTAGTGAGCATCTATGGCCCTAGAGGAAGCTACATACCAAATTTCGTTCCAATCCGTTCCTTAGTTTTGGAGAAATCGTGATTTAGTAATTTTGACCCCACAAACCCTCCTAAAAATTCGAATTTTTAAAAAATATTTCTTACTGAGCTTGTATGGTCCTAGAGGAAGCTACATACTAAATTTCATTCCAATCCGTTCGGTAGGTTTTGAGAAATCGTGATTTAGTAACTTTGACCCCCCCAAAACCCCTCCTAACATTTCGAATTTTTAAAAACTATTTCTTACTGAGCTCGTATGGTCCTAGAGGAAGCTACATATCAAATATCTTTCCAATCCATACCTTAGTTTTGGAGAAATCGTGATTTAGTCATTTTGACCCCACAAACCCTCCTAAAAATTCGAATTTTTAAAAACTATTTCTTACTGAGCACGTATGGTCCTAGAGGAAGCTACATATCAAATATCTTTCCAATCCGTTTGGTAGTTTTGGAGAAATCGTGATTTAGTAACTTTGACTCCCCCAACCCCCTTTAAAATTTCGAATTTTTGAAACCCTTTCTTAGTGAGCATCTATGGCCCTAGAGGAAGCTACATACCAAATATCTTTCCAATCCGTTCGGTAGTTTTGGAAAAATCGTGATTTAGTAACTTTGACCCCCCAAACCCCCTTTAAAATTTTGAATTTTTTAAACCCTTTCTTAGCGAGCATCTATGACCCTAGAGGAAGCTACATACCAAATTTCATTCCAATCCGTTTGGTAGGTTTTGAGAAATTGTGATTTAGTAACTTTGACCCCCCCTCAAAACCCCCCTAAAATTTTGAATTTTCGGAAACCCTTTCTTAGTGCGCGTCTAGAGCCTATAAAGAGTATTAGTGCCAAATTTCATGTTTGTAGGCCTCGTGGTTTTGGAGAAACTGTGATGAGTCAGTGAGTCAATGAGTCAATGGTAATTGGCTTTTATAAGTATAGATAACATCGAAACAAACTTTTCCCCGCACTGCCGTATCACTTTTCCCCCTGGCGTGACATCGCAGATAGCTCGTAAACGTTGCATTGTAGTTAAACAAAAAACTATTTATGATTTCTTTAATAAGTAAGTTTCTATTTTTTTACTGTGTATAAAATTACTTTTTTACCTTGGTGTTCAATACAAAATAGTGTATATTTAATAAAACTTAAATTTTTTCGGAGATACGAGGACTATAAATAGTAATTTTATCTTAACCTCTACATATTCCGTGTAATTCGAGTTTTTCACAATCCGAGGTACTCTCTGTCCCATTTAACTCGAAATATCGGGACTCTACTGTATTTGCCAGTTTTAATCAAATTTCATAAAAAATATAAAGGAATAGTGAACATATTGTACTTACCTTGCAGTAATATAAGCAATACCTTCCAGAATAATGTTATTTTTAAATGATACAACCAATGAACAGTTATAAAATTGTTAAAAGACAGTCACCAACATTAAGGTAATATCCAGTCAATTCTGATATCTATACTCAGGGTTATAAATAGTTTTGAACTAGTAAAAGTGAATATACTTCTATATTAATTTAAATTAAACCAATTGGACATAGTTTTCCTGACCATTTGAACTTTGAAACAAAATAGAAATTAGTTTTAGTAATTCAGTTTGTAATATAGTTGGTTAAGTATAGCTTTAAAAGATTGACTATTTAACAGCCAGGGATTCTTTAACCCGAGAGAAAGAAATTTTGTTTGAATAATAATTTATATGTCAATATTAATTTTGTGTTAAATACATAATAATATAAAATTATAAAGATAATTCCATTTTAAGTTGTAGTCTCATAAGAGAAATATTGTACTAAAAATAAGTAACCAAAAATATATTGATTAAACATAGATTTTTGTTAAATAAAAAGGAGTCAGTTATTTATGATTTCAACATTATAAAAATAGTATAATATACATTATTTAATTAGTCCAAATTAGAAGTAAATCACATTTTGATTGTCTTAAGGATTGACTTGTTTTGTTACTGAATACAATCAGTGTCACAGTCTTTACAACTTTGCAGCTGTATTTTTAAAGGTAAACAACTTTATACGCTTTTAACTTTGAACTATTTTGCATTCTTTTACTGATAGGCATGGGACACAAGTCTTCCTCTTCTCCATCATGTTTAGAGGACACAGCTACAAACTGTGTAATATGGCATGTTTTTGCCAACATTGTAACACAAAATTTACTAGTGGTTATTTTCAGGTATTAATTCGTCCAAAACAATTTTCCTCAAATAAGAGTGCGCAATTAAACTTTCACAAACCAAACCTAATTAAAAGAAATTAATTAAGATAATATAACTAAACAAATAAGTTATTAGTGAATGTAAATTATCCTTGTCTTACATGTTTGATTTAACGTTTGGTTAATTCTAGGACTGTATAGAAAATCAATCACTCAGTACTCAGAATCTGTTACTAGACAACTCAGGTGACAATCAAGATAAAAATATTTGTGAATTGAAGCCAATGTGTTTGACTGATGAAAACAAAGACTGTGTAGAACAGGATGAATTATGTAAAGATAGAGATGCAAGTAATGTTGTTCATATTGTTGTTGAAACAGAGGAAGAATCTTCGCCTGTCACACCAGATCACATGTGAGAGTAACGGTTGTAATACTTTAAAATAATTATACCAATCAAATTTACTATTTCTTTAAATTGTACATATTGTTATTTTAAAGTCTTATGTCAAGTTTGTTAGTAAATTTGTATTCAAAACTTTGAAAGAAGCATAATTTAATTATTAAATAAATAGGTTTGCTTCAAAACACAATATACGATTGAAAAGCACTGTAGTGAAAGTAATATATCAATTGATATCCCTTCTACAAGTTATAAGGGAATTACAAATTAACTATAACAATGGTACAGCACTTAGCTATAGTAAACAGATATGATTCTACGTGAAATGCATGCTTATGCTTAACAAATATATGATTTAGCAAGAAAAGTAGTTGTGAAAAGCAAAAAAACTGTAGAATGTTTTTCAAAACCACGCTTATATAAATTACTCATAATGTAGAGAGGCGAGTTTTTAATCCAAAGGAGTTGGTCTTTTAAACCATGCAAGTAGTTATCTTAGTACAAATTCACTCTTACAGTGAACTTGTTACTGTCTGGCGCACGTGTCCGACGCAGCGTAACTTTATTTTTCGACCCTAGCCTAATATTTTTGCAGACAACAACGTTGTTTTACATTCTACTGTTAAATGTTGAATACAGGTAAACATACTGTGACTAAAAGGTTAGGTTAGAACCTTTGACATATTTTTTTATTATTATTTTTGCATTTCTGTTGCCATAGGTTAGCCTAGGGTCGGATGGCAACAGAAATGCAAAAATAATAATAAAAAAAATACCTAAAAGATTCTAACCTAACCTATTTAGTCACAGTATGTTTACTTGTATTCATAGGTGAGGTCCTTATAATACACAAGTACCTATTTTTCTTCCATTTAATAGATCAAACATCGAGTCGTCTCTTTAAAAGTAAGATGTTGGACCGTATTGTCCCAGCTCTGCTATAATAATAATAATATTTTTTTATTTTCCTCCAATTATTTACATTTATATGTACAATACAATGGTTGGGAAATAACCCAGACTTGGGAAAGTTAACCAAAATATTTAACTGATTAAAATTAAAGTTAATGCCAGAAAAAAATAACTGATTAAATTTTATGTCTAAAAAAATTAACTGATTAAAGTTAAAAAAAATTAACTGATAAAAGTTAAAATATGGCACGTCATAAGGTAATGCCACACCGACATCCGCCTCTACCGCCGAGGGACGGTAGCGCGAGGACGTTTTACCACAAGTCAGTCGTCAGTCCACACCAAAAGTACCGCGCCCGCCCGATAGTTTTGAGGTGGGAGTGGTCAAGCTCATCTCGGCGACAACAGCGTTGTCACTTTGAATCTCGGCCACTGCTAGTAGTGAACAAGATGTCGTCCGATGTACCTTGGTGCAACCGCGACTTCCTAAGAAATAGTGTTCCGTGGGTGGAAGACGATTCTAGTAGTGACGAGGAACTGATACTCAAGTTTAAACTGAAGCGCATGATTTCCGTGGTGTTAAAACTAAGCATGAGTTTAGTTTGTTTCTACTTACTTTATTTTTCTAGAATGTGGGCAATTTCCTCCCACTCCTTATCGTTCCGTGTAGCGTCTTTGTAGAGTTCACTTCTACTGTCCCACAACATCGGCCTTTTCCGAACTTCTTCATTAAGTTGTTCCATGATGGCAACAAGAAAAACAATAAAACACAACGTCAAATAAGGATCACAGTCGCGACGTAGTGGTGGTGGCGCGACAAGGGAGATGGCGATGGCCTTGACCGTTCGAGGCGCACCCCTGCGCATGCGCAAGACCACACTCCCGCCTCGGTAGTTTAAAAAAATCGCTCAGCAAGTGGTAGTGGCGGACACTACCGCGCGCCTGCGGGCGCGCGGCTGCTCTGTGTGACCTGTTCCATTTGTTAACACGGTGAGCGATTTTTCAAACTTCGCGTCCGCCGCGGGAGCGAGTTCGGTGTGGCATGGCCTATAAGGTTTATCAATACGCACGCGCGACGTTTCTTTTGATTCATCTCAGTTTGTGATTCAAATAAAGCTAATTCAAATACTTTAGTGAAATAATAATTTACAAGTATACGGTTCAATTCTTTGATTTATTCTCTACACTTTCTTATAATAATATTTCATTTTTGGGCAAAAATTCATTCCTAAATTTAAATTACTATTCAATCTAAGCCTAGTTTTGTTAGCAGTCTTGTGGTAAGAACATAAAAACTGATGTTTTCAAAATAAGAAATTGATATATATTTTTATACAGTTCTATTTAAAACTAAATTACGAAACCTTTTTACATTTATGAAAAAAATTACAAAAAATGTTTACGACTCTTTATGTAGGCCTAAAGTTGAACTTTTCCCTTTCGTTACTAGAAATGTTTGTTTCTTGAGCTAATAACTTTGTAAATTTTGCATCAATCATTTTTTTACTGCCATATATGACTTCTTTGAACCTTTCTCTACAAAAAGCTATGGAACACTTTTAGATTGGTTTATAATTACTATATTTTTCGATTTTTTGAAAACATTCTTGCACACGCACCGAAATGGCTTGGCGTTAAAAACATTAACATGGACAGTTGTAGGAGAATTAATTGAAATTACAGTAAAATATTTTGAAAGAAATTAGGTTTTTACTACGTTTTAGATTAGAATATTTTCGCTACTGGTACTGACAGCGAAATATTGCTTGATGCTTTGACTTGACTAAGTTCTAAAAATAGACAAACTCAAACAATGATAGAGCAAGTAGGGGTGGGTAGAGGTACCAGTACCGTTATGAATTATGAGATCCTTGAGGTCATCTCCCTGACCTTGAGGGGAGAGTGAGATGACAAACAATGCTCCCATAATTTATCAAATTATCAACTGTAGCCTACACTCCAAACAACTCAGATTAAATACTAAACCGTTTAGTTACTTTTTTTTACTGCGTAAAAGTGAAATCACGTAAAGCGGGACCGCAATAACAAGGACTGCCTGAATCTTATGTATAAATGAATTATAGGATTTATAGGTATTAATACATAATGTTTTAAAATATTCTATATATTTATGTCACGAACATAACCTTCCTTTTCCCATAAGATTTGGTTTTCGCTATTTGCGGTTTTGTGATTCGAAGCAATTTTTCGGAACCTATTCGAGTTTTTTATCCGTTTGATATCATTTTGTGATTCGAGGACCACTAAATGAATTCTTTTAGAAAACAGTATTTTACAATTAATTATTCAATTCAATTCTTTGATTTATCTACACTCTACAAGAAATTTGAAATTGATAAATATATTGATACAGTTCTTTTTAGAACTAAATTACATAACTTTTGTACGTTTTGAAAGAAAATACAAAAATGTTTACTACTTTTTATGTAGGTCTAAAGTTGAACCTTTTCCTTTCATTACTGAACATTTTTAGATTCTTGAGCTTTGTAAAATTTACATCTAACACTTTTTTACTGACATATATAAATTCTTTGAACCTTTCTCTACAAAAAAGCTACGGACCACTTTCGAATTATTGGTATATAATTACTATATTTGGCGAATTTTTGAAAATATGCTTGCAAATGCCCTATAATATATGTAAACGCCCTTGAACGTATGCCCTATAATAAAACACAAATCTCAATAATAGACGACAAAAATTGGATAGGCAACAACCTAAAACGGCTAAAACACAACTTACCTTTATTTAAGTGGGTCCTTAAATTGGAGGCAGAAATTGCTGAAGTCTTGATTGTTTTAAATTTTGGTAAACAAAATAGGCATTTAAACGTTAAACTATTTCCCTCCCTTGTTATTTGTTCATAAAAGTTTGAAATGACTGGCCACAATAAAGACATAATAAAATTAAAATTAAAAAGTAAAAAATTTAAATACTGCTACACTAGACCTAACTCACTACTAACAATCACTAACTCACTAAATAAAAATAAACTGTCAATCACTATAACAGGGCAAAACAATTAAACAACTTATACAAAATTAACAAAACTATCCAACTGTAATAATGGCATGCGTATACCCAAGGGCTAATTGAATGACACTGATGGGTATGTTAACGGAGTTGTTTTGTTTGTTTATGTTACCGTTAACTAATAGCCCAGTATAATATTCTCTTATGATTGATAGAAATGCCACAATTTGCGGCGTCAATATTATAATATTATTAATCTTATTTTATAAGGCCCAAAAGTTGTTGGTGCCAATTTTATAAGTTATAATTTTCTAATAGGCCAGGTTTAATAACCCTTGACCCTACTTAGTTCAGGCCAATAGGTTAAATTTGCCTAATGTCCTACTCCAAATTATAATATATTCTTAATTTCTAATATAGGCTATTAATAAGGAACAAACAGATGATATATTTTATAATAACATGTGTCTAAATTATTTATTTATCTTTGTTGGTACAATTTAACATATACAAATTGGAATTTGGTTCTGTATTTCAATTAAAGTTCTGTACAATATATGGCTCTAGGCCTAGTTTTTATATCAAAGGTAATTTTTGGGTTCTCAACAATACAAATATAACAAGTAATTTTTAATTCATTCTCGGGGCAGGGCACTCGGCTGCCATGACTGCATTATTTTTATAATTTCACGCATTTCTAATTCTATTGTAAAAGTTCAAAAATCGTTTTGGGAAATGGATTAATTGCGGTTATGAAAATTTTTGTTTGATAAACTATTTCTGCTTTACTCAAAGTTTATGGCATTGTAAGTGTCATATTAATAGAACAGAGCATACCACTCTCTGTTAACTGATTGCACTGATTCTAATACTGTTTATAATAATTGGATATAATTGTAAATTTCTTCAAGAACGTATTTGGCTTCTTTACTGTATGGATGCAACAATCTGAATGCGTAGTTCACTTTTGAATAATCCGCGGCCACTTCCGTGTTGTTCGGCGCACTTATACCTTCACACTAATTTGATTGTTTCTGTACTCCGCTAAGGCATGTAGTACGGATTTTCATCATATTTTGGTGTATTTGTTAATTTTGGGAATCATGACAATTATTTCTCGTATAAATATCAATGTAGTAATTTACTTCTGTCATTAAGAATTGTTAAAACAGTTATAATTAGCTATTAACCGAAATATATTAGCTCGTTATTTCCTAATCGTGACGTCATGGTAACTATTGATTTTTTTTTATTCCTTGTTAAACTTAATCAGTTTGAACAGCTGTTGTAACATAAGATTCTCTATGGCTTATTATAATTGGAATTTACAATTGTTTTGCCTACAAATAATAATAAATGTTGAGTTTACATCGTTATCTTAGCCTAATTGTTTTTATTTTAATACATCGAGATTTATACTAACAAGTACTGAACAGTAGGCTAGTCTGTTCCCTTCATTATATTATTGGGATCTGTTAAACGTGTGTTTTCAAATAAGTGTATTTCGTTTGTGATTTGTTTTGATACAGTTCAGAATCTTATGGAATGATGTTAAATAAAATATGTTATGTTCTTATTGTGCCGTGAAGTAATTGATTTGTGTGGAAATGTCTAAATTTCTGTTTGCTTTACATCTAGGCTATCAGCTGTCATGCCGGCCTCAAGGTAGCCCCATTTTTGTCCACTCTATTATATTATGTTTATGAAATATTAAATAAAATGTGTGATGGGATTTTGTGCTGTTATAACAGGTATTAGCAGTGTATAAAGTATCTGGGCTAATAGCTAGTTCTATCTTTCTTTAGACACCCCACCCCTTCCGGCCTGCCAATAAGCAATAAATAACCCAAACTAAGGAATATTGAATGTTGTCGCGTCAGGCCACCCACCCGGCCGGCATTTCCATTGTGACAAATCTATCCGGGCATCCGCCAAATTAATTAACTGACGTTAGTTTTAATCTTTAACCAATATTTTAATGATTAAATGTTAAAAGTTAATCAGTTTTAAAACTAACGATTAAGTTAAAAGTTATCCATTAATTTTAATCGTTAATTTTTTTAATCGTTAATCCCAAGTCTGGAAATAACTAACCATCATTTCCAGTATTAGATGGTTAGTGTGAAAAAAAAAATAACTAAACTATAAACAAAATAAAAATAATAAAATACTGAAATAAATACAAAATAACTAGTCTACTTTTATACTTAACTCTTAACATAATGTGGCTACTCCTGCGGTGGTGTATCTAACAGGCCTCCCTTCACAAAATTAAATAAAAAATCTATATCCAAACTCGCACAACTGCTTGCACACATACTCACATACCACACATATAATTCCATAGCTACCATACACACAAATCGACAGAAACACATGTATCCCAACTTAACCAATTCATTAAACACTTACAAATAAACATTGATAGGTTTGGGACTTCTAGTTCCCTTAACACCCGGGTTCAAACTCTATACTTTACTATATTAACAACAAAGGGACAGGTCAATAACAATGCATCAGTGGTTCAGTGGCAATAATATATATCTCTCTATATTTATTCATACAATGCAATGATACCAATACATACGATCTGACACCTTAGCCTACACTTATACTACATACATCTCTTATACCAGGTATTGACCTTTATAAGACAGACT
>JAGFPH010001424.1:255683-271547 GCA_018207615.1 Philaenus spumarius
CCATCCCATCGACCAAAATCCTCTGGCCTCGATTCTAGATTCGGATTGTACTTTATAACCCGTCTAGCTTCCTTGTTGTCATCTTAAAACAAACCAAAGCAAAGCGAGTTCCGTGTTCCGCGTTTAACGAACTCTCCCGCGACCTCGCTACAATTTCCGTGCTTATACCGTACTTCCTTGTCCGTCTTACTGGTCAAAACCTTAACATTCAAAATACTATTTCTAATAACTAAAATACTAAAACATATTCCTGCAAAACATAACAACATTAAACATTAATTATTAAACTACACTCTTAAACAGTTCATCGCAGTACTCGAAACCCCAAAGCCAACCTCTCACTCGCGACATGTACTTAACCATCCTTGGTTCTTTTTTTACTTGTATAGGCAATTCATTAAATATTTTGGGACCAATATATAAAAAAGACCTCTTAAAGCAAGTTCGGTTCACTTTTGGTCTTTTCATGTGCATCTGGGCAGTACTTCTTGTTTTATAATAAATTTGAACATTGGAAGTATTTCCACTCCTGCTATAAAAAATCTTTAGGACCTTATATATAAATAAATGTTTCAGAGGCAATATATTTAGTTGTTTAAATAGAGGAAAGGCATGATGGAATTTACTCTTGAAAAGAAGAATTCTGATAAAATGTTTTTGAGTAACAATTAGAGGCGTAGTCGCGGCCATACAGGCCCCTCCCCAACACTCTATTCCGTATTGAAGTCTGGAATGTATGAAAGCATGATATAACATTCTCAGAACTTTTAAGTTACAGATGTTTCTCAGGTAATAGAATTTCCTTACATATGAACGTAATTTTGAGTTTAACTGTCAAATGTGTTTCTTCCATGTAATCTTGCTATCAAGAAAAATGCCTAAAAACTTTATACTGTATCCTCTGTTTGCTGGACGGACGGACACACACAAAAATCAGGACCAAGACACATATTATTGTGATAAATCAAAGTCTCCCCAAATTGAAACCCCTCAAATCAAAAACTACGAATTTTGTTTTTTCCACATTAACGATCATATCATTATTTAAACACCAATACTGTAAAGTTTTTAAGTCAGTGATCATTTTCCGCTTTACTAATTCCCAGGTGCTGCTCACATACCGTAGAGCGATATCATCAGCAAAGGCGGTGATTTCTCCCTCAAAACCTTCTTCAAGCAAATCATTAATAAAAATCAGAAACAGTGTTGCCGAAGGCACGGACCCCTGTGGAACTCCTCTATATAATAATAATATAATAATAATAATAATAGTGCTTTATTTAAGAAATTATAAATATGAAAACATTTCACATTTGAAAAAACACTTGTTCAGCACTGGTCCATAGACCGCCTGCTGGGTTGGCATTCTTAGTTTAACATTTATATATATATATATATATATATATATAAAACAGACTTAAAAACAAAAAACAAAATTAACTAGAACAAAGAAATTACCTAAAATTGACATAAACAAGAAATTAAAACACACATAGAAAATAAACACTTGCCTCCAAAACTTACAAATTTACAAAAAATAATGCGACATGAAGAAATAAATACATAAAAATGACATCCATAAAATTAACTGCAACATAATACCCTAATTATTGTTAATAACTTACAAATAAAATACCCCTTCATTCAAATATCTGAACTAATCGTAAACACAATATATCTGCAACAACCCTGGCTAAAATCATACTTAATATAAATTGTACTGAATACCCATAAAATAAAATATAATAAACAAAGATGACGATAATAAATATTCGAATCAACCCACAACGCGTGTGAAATAATATAATAAAATGCAAAATAATATGTCTAAAAAAGAAATAATTCCCATTTTTACCTAATCTACTGGGAGTACGTATTGCAGTTATTGTAGAAGCTTTACTTAAGCATCAGACTCATTAAATTCGTAATTAAACTCATTTACTAAAAACCATCTATAATGCCACGCTTGTCTTAGGAATTTAACTCCTCTATATATAGTTTGAGAGTCACTCACATGTTTATTTATTCGTACTTGTTGCGATCTATCTTTCAGATAAGATTTGAACCAATCAAAAGCAGCTCCTCGTACTCCGATTGATTCCAATTTAGTCAGCAAAATATCATGATTTACCAAGTCAAACGCCTTGTTAAAATCAATAAACAATCCGGAGGCCTTAAATTTAGAGTTTATAGCTTCATACACCCCTCCATATAATCCCTTACCGCTTCTTCTGTATTCCGCCCCTTAGTAAACCCATATTGTCGTCTACTAAAAAAATGTTGTAAATTTAGGAAATTAGTTAAATTAATGTCTACTTTTCATTAATTTTTCAATTATCTTAGAAAAAACTGACAGTAAAGCTATAGGTCTATAAAAAATTTAGTTCATTTAACTTGCCCTTTTTGTAAATAGGAACCACGATGGCTCTTTTAAGAGCTTCAGGAAATATGCCCGTAACAAAACTGAGATTTATAATATTACATATAGGAACAGATATTTCTCGGGAAACATATTTTATAAGATCAGTAGAGATACCGTCAAACCTGGTGGATTTCTTACTTTTAAGTGTATTAATTACTTTAGTAACTTCACCCTCGTCAACAGGCATCACAAAAAATGACTTGCTTTGCCTTCTTCGAGGTACTGAATTAGCTCCTGAGAAATTATACTGTTTGTGCACATTAGCAAAGTGACTGTTAAACTCATTTGCAATACAAAGAGGGTCTTCCAGAAGTACACCATCTCTGTTAATAATTTTATTTTATTAATAAAAAATAGATCAAATATTTAAATTTTGTTACTTTAGATTAGATTATTTTGGGGTGGATTCCTCCTTAGAGAAGGCCTCCTTACACGTTAACCTTTGGGTTTTTTTTGCCCCCTGTGTCCCGCGCCTAGCACGTTAGAAGCCTGTATCCCTTGTGAGGTCCAGGATTTTCTCCACCAAGTATGTGTCTTCTTCGTCTCCTGGTTGCTGGATTCCAAAGAGCCTCCTCCTCCTACGCTCCAGGATCTCGCACTCAAATATGACGTGTCTTGCTGACTCTTCTGCCTGATTACAAAGCCGACAGCTTTAGTCGCCTTCAAGGATTGCCACTGTTGCTAGGTGTTTCCTGAACTGGCCATGTCCAGTAATGAATTCTACAGCTCTTTTGAGTTGTGGTCAGTTTAACTTGATTAGGGATTTAGTAAGCTTGGCGTTTGGTCCCTTAATCAGTCGTTTTCTCTGAGTGTGCCCAGGTAATCTATGCCAACTCTTGCGTTGCTCTTCCCTGGCCCAGTTTTTTACTGCGCTCTTGGCCATGCTACGGCTAATGCAGCACATTGGTTCTGGCCCCGTGAATGGTGTAGATGCTCCTTTCTTTGCAAGAGCATCTGCCATCTCATTTCCTGTAATGCCACGGTTTCCTGGCACCCATCTCAATTCCACCATATTTAATGTGGAGAGTCTGACTAGTGTTGAGAGGCACTCCTTCACCAGTTTGGATGTGACTTATACTGAGTCCAGCGCTTGAAGTGCTGCTTGACTGTCAGAAAGTATTAGGATATGTTTATTCCTGTATCTCCATTCGACAATCCTAAGTGGGCGCAAGCAGTAATTGCTAAGATTTCTGCTTGGAAGACTGTGCAGTACGTCCCAAGACTTGCACTAATGTTAGTCCCTGGTGAAGCGCTGTATACGCCATAGCCAGAATTGCTGCCCATCAAAGACCCATTTGTGTACCAGACTAGAGTTCCTGTAGCAGATCCCAGTTTGATGTTTCCTTCCCAGTCTTCTCGGGTTCCGAGGATTACTGTAAAGCGTCTATAAAAAACGTACTCGGTGTGCATTGCATCAGTCACCATGTCTAACACCGAGTTTTTAAGTACTGTGTTCACAATATCGGAATGTCCTGCTCCTGGCATGCCCCTCTGCCATTCGTTCACACTTATTAGTCTGTATGCCGACTTCCTTGCCTCCGACATTATGTGAATATCTAGAGGCGAAAGTCCAAGGAGCACCTCCAAAGTCGTTGTAGACCGGTTAGCTTGATACCAGCAGCAGTTTGGCATGATTTCTTCCACCAAACCACCGCTCTGTATGTAATTTGGGGTCTAATCACAGATTCATACAGCCAAAGAGCCATATGAGGTTTGAGACCCCAGGTAGTTCCAATAAGCGTCTGGTTGCCAGTAGCACCCATTTTGCCTTAAGAATCAGATTGTCCAGGTGTGCATTCCAGGTCAGCTTTTGATCAAGAATCACTCCAAGATACTTTACTGACACGGAGATATTTCATAGACCGGGTGTTGTCCATAGATATCCTCTCCAGGGCTGTTAAGTTCCTTTTCCTTGAAAAGGGAACTGTAGTGGTTTTGTTGGGATTGACGTTGAGGCCTTCCCTTACACACCATGTTTTAACACGTCTCAGATCTCTGTTTATGATATCCGAGACAGTGTCATCATTTTTACCAATAATCAAGATTGCTATGTCATCTGCATAGCCTTGGATGTATGTTCCTGACTGGCTAATTTCTGTAATGAGACCGTCAACCACCAAGCTCCATAGCAGAGGTGAAAGAACTCCGCCCTGTGCGCACCCTCTTGTAGCCGTGACCTCAATCAATTCACCAAGTAGGGAACTTTGTATGCGTCTGCTTCGTAGCATGGAGTGCACCCACCTTGTTACGGCCGGGTCCACATCTCGCTCTTGCAGTTTCCGCACTATTGAGTCAAATGATGTATTGTCGAATGCGCCTTCTATGTCCAAGAAAACGCACAGGACTATTTCCTACCTTGCCAGGGTATCCTTGATTCTGCCCACCAGACTGTGTAGAGCAGTTTCACAGGATTTTCCCGGTTGGTAGGCGTGTTGATTTCGATGAAGAGGTACCTCAGAGAGCACCCCATTTTTCATGTATCTTTCCACTAGCTTTTCTACTGTTTTTAAGAGAAACAAGGATAAGCTAATAGGTTGATAAGCTTTGGCATCAGAATAATTTGTTCTGCTGCGCTTAGGAATGAATGTTACTCTGCTAGCTCTCCACGCCTGTGGAATGTAGCCATAGGCTACACTGGCTCTAGATAGCTTGCAGATCCATTAAATCAGGGAGTCTGGTCCTTCCTGCAATAATGCCGGATAGATTCCGTCTCCGACAAGGGATTTAAATGGGCTGAATTTTTTATTGCCCATTTTAGTTTAGAAATGGTGACAATGCTTCTGGCCAGTTTCCAATCAGCCCGGGATGCCCTCGGCCAAGAGCTAACCCCAGCTTGACTCCGACTACCGTCTGCAGTGTCACTATTTATGCATCCAGGGAAGTGATTTTCAAGTAGTACCTTGAGCGTCTCTTCCGCTGTTTTAGTGTAACCTCCTGTCAGCTTCCTTAAGGTGCCCACAGGATTATGAGGTTTTGAAGCCATTACTTGTTGCAGTCTAGTTGCCTCCTTTTGGCTATTCACTTTGTTGGTGAATGCCTTCCAGGAATCAAGTTTTTCTTGCCTAATAGCTTTGCTGTATGATGTGAGAGCTAGGTGGTACTCCCTCCAATCACGGCTCCGCTTAGAGGCATTAAACAGCCTTCTTAATTGTTTCCTTCTGCGACCAAGGTCCGGAGACCACCATCTGGTATTAGATCTACCAGTTTTAGATCGCAGAGGGCAGTTATCCAGATAGCAGTCCATTATGGCCTATGAAGTGAGGAGGCCACTCGGTCCACGTCTGGAAAGGTTGCAGTAGCCCCCGTCATGGAGCCGAGTACCGCCGACAGCTGATCCGAATAGGACCCCCAGTCAGTAGCCCTCGGATCCCTAAATAGTGCTTTTGTGTTGTATGTTTCTAGTTGAAACATGTACTTGTGATCTGACAGGGAGGCTTCTGTTGACACGTGCCAGTCCCTAATCAGATGTGCTGTATTTTCGGTACAAAAGGTAATGTCTATGACCTCACTCCTGATTTTATTGGAGAAGGTCGGTGTATCGCCTACATTAACAATTTGTAAGTTATTAGACAAGAGAAAATCTAGCAATGATTTTCAATCACCCCTTGTCAGTACTACCCCATCCTAGATGGTGATGCGCGTTGGCGTCGCACCCCACCAGAAGCTGCTGTCTTCTGGCGGTTGAAGCCTCCACCAGGAGTTCCAGGTCTCAAGATGGAGGAGGTGTACTGACATCATATGGCAGGTAAGCGGAGCTCAAAATTAGGCCCTGTCTGTCCTTCCCATTCTGCCAGTGGATTAGTGTCTCTGGAACAAAAATCGATTAAAGGCAAGCATTGTACTCCCGACCTTGCAAGAATGCAGGTTCGGTTGTTGTTAATTGAGTTGCAAAAAATAAGCTTACCTTCGGCATCTCCCAGGCCTGCGATCCGACCTCAATGGAGCCAAGGCTCCTGGATCAGCGCCAGGTCGATGTGTTTTTGCCGGAATGTTTGACAGAAGGAGGTCAAAGCCGCCTTACTGTGGTGAAGGTTTATCTGCAGGACTTTCAGCATTGTCTCTTCCTGACAACAAGACAAGAGAGACTTGCCACAGTCCTACATGCGCCTTGCATCCTGCTGCCTTGATGGCTGCAAGAGACGAGTCGTCAACCAGGAAGACAAAGGTGCGGCTACTTTAGTAATATATTTAAATTATTTAATTCAAGTTTGTATATTTAGGGATGAGCAAGATGCTGAATCTGAAAGAGAGGCGCAGCTTAATTGTGAAGAGTGTGATCGACAATTTAAATCCTCAGGTAGTCTTGAACGCCATTTACAAAGTCATTCTGGATTCTGTAATATGTGTAATCAGGTAAATACTGCAACTGCATGGTTACAAAATGCATGGTTGAGGGAACACTGAAATTGCTAGCTATTGGATGTTATCAGTGTTATCTTGTTTTTAATTACAGTCACACAGGAATATAAAATAAAATATCTGCTACCTTTGTATATTAGATTTAAGTACATACAATTATCAATTTATTTTATACATTCTTAGTCAATAAAATGTAACTTTCCATGACCATCAAAAGTATATGGATATTAATATTTAATATCACTGTTAAAATAAGTGCAGAAATAAATTAAATTAATTTAATAGTAAACAACATAAAAGAACAGTTTAACTGATCAAATTTCTGTATATCTTATCTTCTAAAGCGAGAGATAATTGTCTGTCTGCTAAATGGATCTGGAATCTCCGTCTAAGGATTTTTGATTTTTTGATTTTATATGGGGCTTTTGGCCACGAGAAATCGATTGGAAATGGTCACCAGTCTGGGGAAATTCGTTTTCTACGTCTTTTTATTAAATTAAAAAGTGAAATTTGTCCATTTTAAACAATACAAAGCACAGCTGTTGCAAATGTTTTCAATGTCATTACAATAATCATCTGTTTTCTTTTAAACGAAGCACAGCTGATGCAAATGTTTTCAATGCCATTACAATAATCATCTGTTTTCTTTTAAACTGTATTTTATTAGAGGTAAGCCTAATGTTGTATCTATTTATAGTTACCATGGCAACGAATACTTCTGCTAAATAAACATACCCTTTATTTAGTTGTTTAATGTTATAAGCCTAACCTCAAAACTCAATAATCCAATATTTATTATTGAAATCATAGCCCTGCTTATAATCGAGCTTTAGCTCGGTCTCCTGGTACTATTATAAAAAATGTTAAAACAAAATTACACATGTACATTGTAGGTGCTTCTGCAAAATAAACTATGATTTGGGTTGTGTTACCTGGTTCTTTACTAGCACGCTATCAATTAATTTTTTTGGACTGTGTTCATACATAATTTTACTTTTGATCCAATTTTTTTTTGAAATCAGTGGACACTGTAGATTTTAGCTTGGGCATAAACATTAACTAGTTTTGAAGTATTTCATTCAGTTTCCGTAACAGCATTTTTTTCAAAATTTTGTTCAAAAGTGTTGTTACTCTGCAGCTCAAGTTCGACTAAATTTCAACATACATAAAACTATTTCTTGATTTGTTCTAGCACTTTTTAAACATTTTAATAGCGGCTGCATTAGCAATTATTAAGGCATAACATGACCAAATAAAACATACTTTAGTAATGTTTAGTTAGATAATTACATTGTTTACTGTTAAAAATAAGTTGGATACAATGGTTTATGTAAATGGGGTACAGTGGTTCATTTAAGTGGAATACGGTGGTTTATTTAATAAAGATACAATTGTTTCTTTAAATTGAATACAGTGGTTTATTTAAATCAGAAGCAGTGGTTTATTTTTTGTAAATAGAATATAATCGTTTATGTAAATGGGGTACAGTGGTATATTTAAATGGAATACAGATTGTAGTTGTACTGGCTTTTTCCATCTCGTTCTGTCTTTTGGCTGCAGCAGTACTTCTCTTCCGAGTGTACATTTTATGACACTGCACATGGATTGTCACAGATTGCTTGTCTCTCAGGTATTCAAGAAACCCATCATTTCTTTCAACACTTGTTTCAATCAAAGGCTTTATTCCATGATCAACAACAAATATTTCACTTATAGTCAAAGGTTTATCACAAACAAAGCAAAATTGCGACGATTTTAAAAAATTATTCAAGAGCACAAATTGAAATGAAAATACTATCAATAAGCATGTATGTTCACTGCAAATAAATGTTAAATACTGAAGTTATTTAATTTACATCCTTCAAAAAAAGGGAAGGTATCAACCGTTGGCACTCGAATAATAGACTAGCAGACAGATGTTGTTCAAGGTTATACAGGCAAACGGAATTAGGGATTGAGAGTGTATTTATTCAGAATCATTTAATTCAAAAGTATGTTAATGTGTGATCCACACAAATGAATACGTCCATTTTTACTTCCATATTATTGAACGTCCAAAGATGCACCCCGTGAAAAAGTGCATATTAGTATTTTCGATAGTTAAAATCGATATCTCAGGAATGGTGATTTGTTGAAAAGAAGGATAAAAACAGTTATTTAACACTTAATGCTTACAAGAAAAATACAAAAAAAATAATAGATTTGACTTTGAAAATTATCTATTTTTGCAGTCTTCGGATAAATGGGAACTTCTGATATTTTATTTGTAATAGTGTATTTAAGACCTATACAAATTTTCAGCTCTATGCAAATTTTTGCAAAGTCACCTCTTTTGTTGGTCTATTTTGACTGAACTATTTCTTTTATTATATCCTTTAAAATCATAAAACGTCTTTAAAGTTTTATTCTTAAATTTACTGGTTTTATTATGTAAAACCGCTCAGGTTTTTTGCCTTAAAATAAAATAAAAATGTATTATGTAAAAGAAAAATACACTCCAGTACTTTTTATTGCAGTAAAGAATTTCAAGTGGCCCAAAATGCAAGGAAATGTGCATATTAAAGAGAAACACAATGAAAATGTTTGTAATTGGTTTTGAAAACTACTGGTTCATCCGTCTTTCTAAAGTATCACTATTTGGACAGAATTGTTACAAACTATTTACTTGTCTTAAGAGAAGTGAAACACTAAATACATGTTAATGAAAACTGGAAGGGTTAAGGAAAGTAATCGGTGAAAAAACCTGGCTACCTGGTAGTTGGAGGGAAAAGGAAGAATATAAAGTAGGCAATTTTTGTGTGATACATTGACAATGGTCCTGACAGCGCTATTGTGGACAACGGTCCTGACAGCGCTATTGTGGACAACGGTCCTGACAGCACTATTGTGAACAACGGTCCTGACAGCGCTATTGTGGACAACGGTCCTGACAGTGCTATTTTGGACAACGGTCCTGACAGCGCTATTGTGGACAACGGTCCTGACAGCGCTATTGTGGCAATACCAATAACTAAAATATAATTTCTATCATTTGGTACGGATGTTTCTTAAATGGGGTATTATTGTTTGTTTGGATGAGATAAAGTAATTTAAATTATAACTTTTGTTTTATGCCATTTTGAAAATACTATAAATAGTAAACTACCTAGTTTAATTTCAGTTTAAAATTTTTTTTTTTTTAATTAGTAATATTTTGTTTGCAGGTTTTTAATTGTGTACAAACATTGCAAGATCATTGCCGAACAGTACATGAAGGTACAGGCTGTTTTATGTGTACAACTTGTGGTAAACGCTTTATGACAAAGTTTAGTTATACACGACACATGGAGTCCCATGGTGGTAAAAAAGGTGCAATATGTCATGTAAGTTAAATATTTTACTTTTAACTATAAACAATGTGTTTAAAATCAAACTTTAGATTTGTAAGTACAGTGTACTAACAAATGCAAACATATAACTTATACTGTTTGATTGTACATGCATTCCTGGTAGTTACTGTGTCTGGTTCTTCTGGTTGTACAAAACTTTACCCTAGCTTCTGGAGAAGAACTATTAGTTCAATACAGCCAACAAGAAATATAGTTTAGAATACAAAGAAAAGAATAAATAATGATATTATAGTGATCAAAAGATATTTTGTTCAGGGTTTGATTGAAATATGAATATTTCATGTGGATTGAAATTGAATTTAACTGAGGGAACTATTGAATTTCATTTGACATTAGTTTTTAAAAACATGTGAAATTCGCAACATGCCATTTCACTTTAAAGAATGGATTTCGTATTTTAGTTAAATCTGTTTACTTGGCATCTTCAAGTAGTCTGTAGTGGTTTACAAATGGTGTAGACCCACATTGTCTTGCAGGGTGATACAATAAGGATAGCATTGAATTCATCTGACAGAAAAAGCTTCTGGCTCGACTTTTCTACTCCAAGAGCATCTTTGAGGAATTTTTATGCAGCACACGTTGGAAGGTGTCTCGAATAAATAGGTGAATGGCTAGGCAACGTGTGTACAATCCTCCTGTGTTATATTTGGCTAATTCATGTTGATTTAAGGTAATATATAGCTGTCTATTCTCTGAAATAGTTAGATGGGCGTGTGGTTGTTTAATTTGTATGAATTTATACATTTTTATCAAGGTATGACAAGTACAATTCAAAATGTCTATCAAGTCTTAAGTTATGATAAAAATAACTTTATGTTATATAAATTCCAACCCCATGAACTACTACAGCTATTCCATGTTACATATACATTTTATATTGATCTGTACTGGTTAACAACTTCAAATTACTAGGTAACTCTTACGACATATGCTAAAGAATATTTGACAAAGAAGTCAAATGGCTGTTACATCTAGTGCTTCTTGTAACTGACTTGATTTTGAATCAAACCGATTGTCTATTTGATTTGTCTAATTATAGAATTTACTTTTACATAATATTCAAATTTCAAGTTAATTTTGGTTAAGTTTGAGTCTAAAGCTTTATTTTCTCATACAATTTCTCTTTTAAGGTTGTGTTAAAAACATTCCAAGATTCTTTATCGGATTTTTGTTTCTACAACTTGATTAAGGGTTTTTTCCATATACATAATTTGGTCTTCATTTAAATGTAACAAAGTCTGTTGTCGTTTTTCCAAAATGTTAGTTTTTTCATTTAGGAAGGATTTATTTTCTTGCCAAATAAATATTTTAGTCCATACAATCGTATTTTTGTATTTGTTTCACATTTGAATTCCTTGTCATTTATAAATAAAAGTTTAAATTCAACGACTTTCAATTTTATTCTGCTGGTTGCTATTTCTACCGTTGCAGTTATTCCCAAGAGACAACAATTTCCCCCAGTAATTTACTATTGACTGGAAACATTTTATTAGCTTGTTCTTTTGCTCTTTCGTATAAGCTAAGCAGCTTTTCAGGATAATTAGAGAATCTAATCCTGCATATCTATAGACACTATTACTGTCCATTTATCACCAGTAACTATTAAATCTTGTTCTTTGAAATTTACTATGCCTTAGTTCATCTGACAATCTTATTATAAGCACTCCTCCAAAACAAGTGTGGAAGTTGCTTTAAGAAAAGGTAACCTAAAAAACTTACCCCAATATTAGTGAACTGCTTTATGACAATTTATGTGAGAAAATTAATGCGAGTTGTTGTATGTGATAGAATTGTTGACAATAGCAGAGTTTCACAACATGTAATATAGAATAGGTATTTGTAGTTGTGTAAGTAGAATTTCTGTAAATCGCTGAGTGGCGTTTATAAGTAAGCCATCATATACAAAGTACAAAGACAACACGAGGAAAACTGAGAGGGGGAACAGAAGTTTTAAATAGAGAGACATAAGGGGACCGAGGGCTTTTTCCCATGAGGTGTGCAAGCCTAGGGGGGGCAAGGGAGCTTAGCTGTAGGGAGCCACCAGGACAGAGTAAAGCTGAGGGAACAGTTTGTGGATAATAAAGGGACAATTGTTTTATGTAAATTCTGGGTAAGAATCAGTTTCTATTGGGAGAGTTATATATACATTTTTAAAAGAATTTATATTTGGGGCGTAGAAATTTGTATTCAGTTCTGCCCGTTGAGTAAAGTATATGAATAATCTAGGTTTATTATTGTAGTTATCACACAGTGTAGAATTACATGTATTTAGAACCATCAAACAAAATAGATGTTTATTATAATGCGAGTTATTATATGTTTGTGACCCTCACTAAAATTAAAGCCAAGCAAGTAGCAACTTTTTAATAGAGTCAACCTACACAAGTTTTGCTGTCTAATCCTGCATCTATGACTAGATTGGCTAACATTTCTATATTTCTAAATCGAGTGAGGATTTACGTTGTAACATCCCTAAACCTAACCAGGAATTTATGAAGATTCCATAACTTAAAATCGTCAGAAGAACTCATCAATTTTCTCCGACTATATTTTGGTAAGGTGCCTGAACTCAACATCATCAAATACATATTAATAATAATATTAATATTGTAATATTAATAATAACACCCACTCAATATTGTTAATGTATATTTGTCTACACTACCTACTTGGTTAGGTTAACATAAAAAATTACTCAACTAATTTTTCAACTCATCGTATTATTGTTATTTTTTTTATTACTATTATTTTTCCGCTTACACACTTCCTCAACAAGGGATATTTAATTAAATTACAAGTGAAAAAACATGGACCAAGACCGATATTTGAACCCGGGACCTTAATCATCATATTCATTTTCCCTTTAGGTATTACTTCTACTACTACCTGCGTTTGAAGTCATTCCTGATCTAGTTTTGAAATCAAGACCTATGCTGGTTGATTTTCAGCTATCTGCCTACATAGTTACTAGCATGAAAGGTTTCATCTGCCATTTCATTAGGTTCTGGTTCGGGAGGTTCTTCGATTGGGGGTATTAAGTCTAACTCCCTAAGCGATAGTTCCTGCTCACCATTATAGATTATCAGAGGTATGTTTTGTAAACCATTTAACACAAAAGAAAATGAAGAAAATAATTTTCCTTGAATAATTATTTTTTAATTTATTTAATGTATATCATTGCAGGAGACATTTGACTAACCTGTCCACTTGCTAATCAGGTGGGAGTAACTAAGATGGTTCCTTTATTTACCCTCGTGTCAATCATCTAGATAATGGATTTAAATATCTCATTTTACTCAGCTTCTCTTTCTGTACAAAATTAATGTTACTGATCTTTCTACCATCATTTTTTCCCAAGATACTCCTAACTTTTACAATTTTATTTATGAAATATACTTATTTACGATTATATTTTACCAATATTTTCAATACATATTTTTCTATAGCCCATTTCATTATACTCAACAACTCATTCAATTATTTGTACCTTTACTGTATCAATTTAAGCTTCAAAGATATTTTCCCCCTTTGATATTGTTTTATTTATTAAGGTTTATAAATTTTGTTGATATTTCTGTATATTTGAATAAATTTGATTTCATTTCATTAGTTTAACCCTTTATTTGTATTTACCTTATAAACAATTATAAGGATTATAAACTACTAGCTGACCCGTACGGCGTTGCCCGTGGTGGTTGGTATTTTCAGTCTTTTTAACGTAATTGTATTCTTTTTAAGTGTTCAGTCAGTGAGTGGTATTTGGCTTTTATATATATAGATCTTAAATAATAAAAGCACTATTGTCATAATAATAAAAGATTTGAAATTATGATTTTAGTAAGTTTGATCCCCCCAAACCCCTCCTAAAATTTCGAAATTTTTCATACCCTTTCTTAGTGAGCACCTATGGCCCTAGAGGAAGCTACATACCAAATTTCATTCCAATCCGTTCGGTAGTTTTGAAGAAATCGTGATTTAATAACTTTGATCCCCCCAAACCCCCCCTAAAATTTCGAATTTTTTTAAACCCTTTCTTAACGAGCGCCTATGGCCCTAGAGGAAACTATATACCAAATTGCATTCCAATCTGTTCGGTAATTTTTGAGAAATCGTGATTTAGTCATTTTTACCCCCCAAATCACCCTAAAATTTCCAATTTTTTAAAACCCTTTTTTAGTGAACACTTATGGCCCTAGAGGAAGCTACATACCAAATTTCATTCCAATCCGTTCGGTAGTTTTGAAGAAATCGTAATTTAATAACTTTGATCCCCAAACCCCCCTAAAATTTCGAATTTTTTCAAGCCCTTCCTTAGTGAGCACCTATGGCCCTAGAGGAAGCTACATACCCAATTTCATTCCAATCAGTTTGGTAGTTTTGAAGAAATCGTTTTTTAATAACTTAGATCCCCCCCAAACCCCCCTAAAATTTCGAATTTTTTCAAGCCCTTCCTTAGTGAGCGCCTATGGCCCTAGAGGAAGCTACATACCCTATTTCATTCCAATCCGTTCGGTAGTTTTGAAGAAATCATGATTTAGTAATTTTTACCCCCCAACCCCCCTAAAATTTTCAATTTTTTAAAACCCTTTTTTAGTGAACACTTATGGCCCTAGAGAAAGCTACATACAGTACCAAATTTCATTCCAATCCGTTCGGTAGTTTTGAAGATATCGTGATTTAATTAATTTGATCCCCCCAAACCTCCTCTAAAATTTTGAATTTTTTAAACCCTTTCTTAGTGAGCACCTATGGCCCTAGAGGAAGCTACATACCAAATTTCATTTCAATCCGTTCGTTAGTTTTTGAGAAATCGTGATGAGTGAGTGAGGGGTATTTCGCTTTTATATATATAGATAGGCCTACTTGTTAAAATTTTGTATTTAATTTATATATATCCAAATAAATAAGATACAAATATTATCTTTTAACTTCTTTTTATTTTTTATTGATAGACCAAATGATTTAGAAGTAAAGTTATTAATATTATAAAGGAGAAATTAATAATTGAATATGTTCATATGTTATATGAAGATGTACGAACATTTCCGAAGCTAAACAAATTAGTATCTCTTCTTTAAATTTGTATAAATGAATATATTGACAATGAAAGGATGAATTTATATTCATTTTATAACCTCAAAGCAAATTTTATAACGAACTATAGCCTACATTAGTTCTTTAACTCATACTTTAAAAAAATCAACTTCACAAGACTTTTAATATTATTGATTGAAGTTGTAAACATAATCCCAAAATATAATCTACGCTAGGTTTTGTATAGATATTACAGATGATGGGTGAAATCAGCTCTTATATTATATTGTTACTCACGTACGTACGTATGGACGCACACTCGCTTTTATAGGAGTTGATAATTGTTAATTATCATACTACATTGTACAATTATTCTAGACATGTATGGGTTCCTTTCCATTTAAGGCTAAACATCCCTGAAAAAGTTGTGTTTTTGGCCCAATAGATGGCAGCACCTCTGCGGCAAATTTGTACTACAAATAATTTCCGTAATTATTATCCGATTTTTGTTTTGTAAGTTATTTTGTAAATGATATGAATAAAACATTCACGCTATTGTGATGATTTTTTTTTTTAATTTATTTATAAAAAAGTTTTATACAAATTTTTTTTACTGTAATATTTTGTTTAAATCGCAGGTGGTCATTTTGTAAATACAAA
>JAGFPH010001425.1:0-12300 GCA_018207615.1 Philaenus spumarius
AACCCCCCCCCCCCCTACAATTTCGAATTTTTTGAAACCCTTTCTTAGCGAGCACCTATGGCCCTAGAGGAAGCTACATACCAAATTTAATTCCAATCTGTTTGGTAGTTTTGGAGAAATCGTGATGTAGTTATTTTTACCCCCCAAACCCCAGTAAAATTTCCAATTTTTTAAAACCCTTTTTTAGTGAACACTTATGGCCCTAGAGGAAGCTAAATACCAAATTTAATTCCAATCTGTTTGGTAGTTTTGTAGAAATCGTGATGTAGTAATTTTTACCCCCCAAACCCCAGTAAAATTTCCAATTTTTTAAAACCCTTTTTTAGTGAACACTTATGGCCCTAGAGGAAGCTAAATACCAAATTTCATTCCAATCCGTTCTGTAGTTTTGAAGAAATCGTGATTTAATAACTTTGATCCCCCCCAAACCCCCCTAAAATTTCGAATTTTTTCAAACCCTTTCTTATGAGCCCCTATGGCCCTAGGAGGAAGCTACATAAAAAATTTCATTTCAACCCGTTCAGTAGTTTTTGACAAATCGTGATGAGTGAGTGAGTGGTATTTCGCTTTTATATATATAGATAAAGACATATTATTATTATTTTTCAGAAACTCGAGGCGTGATATCAATTATTGATCTGCAGAAGGTAAAAATAATAAAATATAGTTTATTAATTTAGTTTTATTCTGTAAAATATTAATGCAAAATTTAATAACGACAAAAAATCTAAACCTTCTCAAGTCTACTTGGGAACCAAACGTCGGAGTGGGCATGTTCTGTTTCTACGGAAAATGGTTTCGAATAAGACAGAAAGTTATGGCATCAGTTAATATTTTGGTTGTTAGAGGCGGTTGTCTGTATTTACTTAAGGACAAACAAAAATATGAGATAATGACAAAAACAAATGATTGGCCCTAAAAAGGATCGGGTTTTCGCTTTAAAGTACAGGAAAAAGAAAGTAAGACATCACTGTTAATCTGTAAACTCTAAATATGTTCACTGCTTCCCAGTCATGTCTGTTCGAAGAACCAAAGAAACGGTTTATCTTACATGGGTCTATTCTTATCTGTTAAGGTAACGCTAATAGCTTCCGAGCTCTTTGTTACCTTTCTGAAACGCAAATTGGCAACGTTAAGTTCGTTAAGCCTAGATCTACGACTTGAGATTTTTAACGTTGGACATAGCGCTTGAAAACACGCTGGAAGGATAGTTAACGTGAAAGTAACACAGATCGGTCAGGTACAGCTTGATTTCCTGCCAATGTTTTCGGAAGCCGTAGCGTCTCAAGATTGGCCTGAAGTTGAATTGCATGTTGGTTCACTAGTCACACTCGCTTGAAAACAAGCTGCGATGTTTCTCGCATTTTATAAATTCACAATATATATAATGTTTTGTTAATTATATCAAACTAGCTGATCCGTACGGCGTTGCCCGTGGTGGTTGGTATTTTCAGTCTTTTTGAAGGTAATTGTATTCTTTTCAAGTGTTCAGTCAGTGAGTGGTATTTGGCTTTTATATGTATAGATCTTAAATAATAAAAGCACTATTGTCATAATAATAAAAGATCTGAAATTATGATTTAGTAACTTTAATCCCCCCAAGCCCCTCCTAAAATTTCGAAAATTTTCATACCCTTTCTTAGTGAGCACCTATGGCCCTAGAGGAAGCTACATACCAAATTGCATTCCAATTCGTTCGTTAGTTTTGAAGAAATCGTGATTTAATAACGTTGGTCCCCCCAAACCCTCCCCTAAAATTTCGAATTTTTTGAAACCCTTTCTTAGCGAGCGCCTATGGCCCTAGAGGAAGCTACATACCACATTTTATTCCAATCTGTTCTGTAATTTTGGAGAAATCGTGATTTAGTCATTTTTACCCTCCAAACCCCCTAAAATTTCGATTTTTTTAAAAAACCCTTTTTGAGTGAACACTTATGGCCCTAGAGGAAGCTACATACCAAATTGCATTCCAATCCGTTCGGTAGTTTTGAAGAAATCGTTTTTTAATAACTTTGAACTCCCCCTAAAATTTCGAATTTTTTCAAACCCTTTCTTAGTGAGCACCTATGGCCTTAGAGGAAGCTACATACCAAATTTAATTTCAATCCGTTCGGTAAATTTTGAGAAATCGTGAGAAATAGTTTTTGAGAGTGAGTGAGTGAGTCATATTCGTTTATATATATATACAGTAGATATATATCACTGTGGTTGCTTAATTCGTTTCGAAGATAACGAGACAGCCGTCAGAAAAACGAGTTGTAGAAGGGCTCGTACAAAAACACTAGTAGGTTATAACTAGATTCCACTAAAACAGTTCGGACTTAAAGAACCAACGGGCACGTACAGTGTGACTAAATGTTGACGCAGCAGGATGGTCGTGATATTGTTGCACAAACTACTCAAAGCACTAAGGACAATGGCGTTCCATCAATCAGAGGACTCGGTCATTATCCTTAGCACTACTGAAACTTAGACAAAGACGTTAGGAAGTGATTTACTGTTCCTTGGCCTCTGTAACAGCTGGTAGCGCTGCTTGAAAACTACCGGGAAACATAAACAAAATACGTTAGCAATAGTTCGGTCGAGTGACTTGAGTCGAGCGAAATTCATAAATTGAGTTTATTTGTTTTCTAGTTTCAACCGTCAATTTGGGAAATGTTTCTACTCCAGAAGGCACTGAATAGCGTCTGTACGAAATAAATTAGTATTTTGTTTGCACCTCAGCCTCCAGGCCCGGCACATTTCTTCGCAGCGGTTTTGCAAAAGTCCGTTGATTTCGGATCAGAAGATGCCTCGTGGATTTGAACCGGGTACTTTTATGGTATTTTACATGTTGATCGATTTTGGAAGAACCAGAAGGGCTATAAGGTCTTTTCAAAAAGCAAAATGTGCAGAATAATCTCCTATATTTATTTTGTTGGTATAAGCCCCAAAAAGGATTCATTCTAGTACGAAATAAACGGTACCAGGAACTGGCACATACTTTCTCACAAACATATTTAAATTACTAAACAGATTCACTGTGACTTGTAGGGTGGGGTAGGAGAGGTGACTTTTTATTATAGTTGGAGATTAACTAATAAATATTATTATTATTATCTAGAGAGAAAACTATTCGATCGATTTCGAACAAATTTGCACCAAACACGTCAATTAGGTCGTTATAGATGCCCGAAAAAAGGTTTAGAAAATTTTTGAAAAACAACCCCTTTTATGGCCAAAAAACCCCCAAAATCAGTTATTATTATTAGCTAAACGAGAATTTTGAGAAAAATGCGGTTTTCTGCATATGGTAGGGCACATTAAAGGCTACAAATAAGAAAAAAATTATCAAAATCGTTATATCCGTTTTTTATAAAAAAATAATAAGTGATTTTTTGGGGTTTTTTGGCCAAAATAGGGGTTGTTTTTCAAAAAATTTCAAAACCCTTTTCGTGCATCTATACAGGCCTACTTGACATGTCTGGTTGAAATCGATCGAATAGTTTTCTCTCTAGCTTTGTATTCATACAGACATACAGACATACATACATGCATACAACATACAGACAGATATTTTGTAAAAAACACTTTTTTGGACTCAGGGGGTCCCAAAAAGGATATTTCCACAAAAATCTCAACATCGATTTTTTTCCGATCACTATACTTTCTCTATACTATAGTATAGTGAGAAAGTAAAGTCTAAAATCTGTTACATAATATTTTCAAAAAACCTCCTTACGGTTGTTGCATTTTTCTGGATAACGAACTCGTCTGAGCTACTTAGAAAACCAAAGTGTGTACCAATTTGTACCGCCGTTAGAGTGCAAACATAAAGTACATGGTGTTCATAAAGTCCCTTAAATCCCTAAATTATTTTTGTTACTAAAAAATAAATTAACAATACTTTGTCCACATCTTGCGTTGCATAACTGGACACGTTTCTGGACATAACTGGCCCTCTATGATTTTTGGGGGCTTAGGGAAGAGGAGGAGGGATTAAAAATTTCAAACATAAAGATAGGCCATGTAATACACCACTATAAAGCTTATTAAAAGAGAAACAGAACGACGCAAACTAGAGCTTAATATTTTTCTTCGTTTGAAAGTAATGGACAATCAAAGTCCTGGAAAATGATACTTTTTACTGCAGGTTATTAATTTGATAATACTAACATTTTTTTAAATAAGTAGATTTTTGAGGGTAATAGTTTTTTCGTCAATGTGTTTATAACTAGATTGAAAGAATTCAAATGCAATCTAAAAATCTTTCCAAGGTGGGTTAGCATTTTAGTTACGTTTAAAGAGATGATGTTAAAACAAAAGTATCATTGGCTTAGAAAATCCTCGGTAGGCCGTAAACTTTAATCAATTCCTATTAAAAGCGAGTGTAATGTTACATACGTACGTACGTGAGTAACATTTGATATAACAGCTGATTTCACCCAGCATCTGTAACACTCAAACAAACCCAGCGTAGATTATACTTTTTGGTTATGTTTACAACTTCAATCGTTATAATTTCATGTGAAGTTGATTTTTTTAAATATGAGTAATAGAACTAATGTAGGGCCTATGTTATAATATTTGCTTTGAGGTTATGAACTGTATGTAATTACAACTTGTATCATCAAAATATTCGTTTATACAAATTTAAAGAAGAGATACTCCTTTGTTTAACTTCTGCAACATTCGTACATCTTCGTATAATATATAAACATAAATATTCAATTATTAATTTCTTCACAATAGTATTAATAATTTCTAACTCATTATTTATCTATTAATATGAAATAAAAAGTTATTAAAATATAATACTTGTATCTTTCTTTATATATATAACTAGGTGACCCGTTCGGCGTTGCCCGTGGTGGTTGGTATTTTCAGTATTTTTAACATAATTGTATTCTTTTTAAGTGTTCAGTCAGTGAGTGGCATTTGGCTTTTATATATAAATAGATCTTAAATAATAAAAGCACTATACTGTCATAATAATAAAAGATCTGAAATTATGATTTTAGTAACTTTGATCCCCCCCCCCAAACACCTCCTGAAATTTCGAAATTTTTCATACCCTTTCTTGGTGAGCACCTATGGCCCTAGAGGAAGCTACATACCAAATTTCATTCCAATCCGTTCTGTAGTTTTGAAGAAATCGTGATGTAATAACTTTGATCCCCCTAAACTGCCATAAAATTTCGAATTTTTAAAAACCCTTTCTTAGTGAGCACCTATGGCCCTAGAGGAAGCTACATACCAAATTTCATTTCAACCCGTTCGGTAGTTTTTGAGAAATCGTGATGAGTGAGTCAGTGAGTGAGTGAGTGGTATTTCGTTTTTATATATATAGATAACGTATATAAATAAAAAGATTTTACCATTAGGCCTACAGTTTTCTAATACTTATAATTGTATACATTTACCAAGTTAAAAATCCCTCTCAGCATAGTTAGGTATACCTAGATAAAGTCTGTTGTTTTTAAATTACGTATTTCAGATGTGTATCTAATTGATCTGCCTGTGATTTTTCACGGGTTCTTACTAGTTTGAAATACAGGGTGACAATTAAGTCTTCGAACGGTTTAATATTTCGTATATAAGGAAAATTTTAAGGTAGATGTGATTGAGGTACCTACTCTTTGTAAAAATACTATTTTATTAAGATTTCAAAAAAATTATCCGCCATCTTGGATCCGCCATTTTTAATGTAACTTTGTTTTTTTAAATAGGAAGGTGGTCATGTGATACATCGTTTCGATGTAGAATTTCAAGAAAAAAACGACCGTGAAATTTGCACATCCATATCTTTAACCGTTTAAAAATGGCGGCCAGAAAACAACGAAATCGTTTTTTTCCTATTTTGCCCCATTTAGCTGTACTGTTTTCGTTTTAATATTAATTATTATTCTTTTTGGATTCAGAATTAAATAAGCTTTCAAATGATATTCCACACAATCACATCTACCTTAAAATCTGCCTTATATACTAAATAATAAACCGTCCGAAGACTTAATTGTCACCCTGTATATAATACAGTACCGAAAGTTACAGTAGGAAATTTAATATGAAACAATAACTCGGTTTATGACGTGGAATGCAGAGCGGACCGTGATCAGATCGCCGATAAAGACGAGGCCCGTTGGGTGTCCAACTCTTGTCATAAACTGATACATAAAACCTGTTGTAAACCCGGTCAAAGTTAGTAGTTCTTTGATTGAAAGCGCATAAACTGTAGCCGTGATGTTATGGTTCCCACGTTCACATTGTGATGCTAGTAGGTAGATGAAGGCTATGCCGCACCCTGTCTTCTGTTGTAACAGAAGAGTGTTGTTAACCTATACAAATTTTGTGATCTTTGGTTATTCACTTACGGTCGATTTAAACAAAAGGAACATTCAAGGAAAACTGTTAGAGGTAAGGTTAGTATATCGTGGGAGAGAGTGTGGGCATTGTATTTGGATAACCTAATAGAACTCCGATCCAATGCAATATTTCGTTCCACTGGAAATTCGACGATATTGGCGCTATCTATTGGGGAAACGACGGAAGCTGTGTGAAACACCAATGCTACCAATGATTTCTCCCTAGCGCTACCTCACGGCGCGATCATGCACTATTTTCCCGACAACCTTTTTTTCGGCACACAGCCCCCGTAGGCCTATGCATGCATGAGCTATTTTATTATTCATGATCTATGGTGAGGGACTGAAGGGCACTCACTTAGTGTTTCAAAGGTACGATGACCCAGGCCGAAGCTTACAGAGTGCGTACAGTTTTGAACAAAAGCTGTGTCGTTATCCGATGAGAACATCAGAACGCGTACTTAGGTATAGGTGGTTTTAAGGCGCTTGACCTTGAGAGTGCTGACAGTCTTCTACTCACTGCTCAGTGGTGGGGGAAGCTTTAAAACAGACTACGTCTCCCCACCACAAAGACGTCTACTCTCACTGGAAGCGCCATCACATAACAAACGGCCTACTCGGGGCATTTAGGGGCTATTTTCTCTTAGCACGTTACACCCTTAATGATGCTAACTTGTTTCGACAGACTATATCAAAGCCCACTAAATAATACCGTTGCGAGGCGGCCAATAGGATGTGAGCGCAGCGTTGCCATATCTACTAGCCTCGAACACTCCTGGTATTTACCGCTCGAGGCTTGATCGCACAGTTTAAAGAATTATAAATGCGTTGAGTCAGCCGCAGTCAGTTAGAAGCGTGGTAAGAACGTGACAACGTCGCACTACGGCGATTGGAGCGTTCAAGGTCTCAGTGTACACAAGCCTGTCCCTCAACGGTATTCTTTAGTGGGCTTTGATATAGACTCTTCCATTGTAGGACAGAGAGTCCGGGTGCGGTTCAAAAACGTGTCCACTTAAACATATTTAGTAAAGGTGCCTTAATAATAATTAAGAGTCTGTATTTTTTCTGTTCGACAGCTGGACTCTTTGTCCGGGCGTACTGAAACTGCCCCACATTTTGAGTACTTTTGAAACGATGAAACTGCACTCATTAGAGAAGATCAAGAAGGGTCGCCTGGCCAGACCAGGAATGCTGAAATTGCACAAACTTTCTACCTAGCACAGGTACGGGATATTTCCCTCCTAATTCCCTCCGAACAGTAAGTCGGCACTCACAGTCTTTACCGAGCACATGGGAAAATAGGGGTTTACATGACATCTATCCGTCACCCTACCACTAATTTTTCTTTTATTTGCCCCCCCCCCCATGTCGTCTACAAACTATGTTACGGTAATCTAAATCACTTACCACAACACTAAACCGTATAACAACACTAAAACACTAAATTTAATCCACAAAGCCACAAACTGCGTCCTGTCAGTGACTTCAGTCTTCTAAAACCAAACCAACCTAACCTAACCTAACCGAACCTGACCTAACCTAATATTTATTGGTATGCATTTCAATCAGTTGGTATGCTACAGCAAGGGGCTATGAAACTATTCGGAGGGAATTTGGAGGGAAATATCATGTACCCGTGTCAAGTAGAAAGTTGGGGCAATTTCAGCATTTCTGGTCCGGCGAGGCGACCCTTTTTGATCCTCTTTAATGAGCGAGGTAGTTTCATCATTTCAAACGTACCTAAAATATCGGGGCAGTTTATGTGTCCCCCTTTTGCCCACCCTTTTAGGCCTTTGCACACCGTGCCTGGCGTCCGTCCGCGGACGTTCGCTAGCTATGTTTTAAAATATGGTTTCCAGCTTATTGAAAGGCACAATTCACATCGACACTGCCGATGCACGCTATGTCCGCTATATATCTCAAGCATTCGTCTGGGAAGCGAGTTTTTGTAAACATAGCCGCTATGTTTCAAACGACGCATGCGCACTCGCCTTTCTTTCTTCCTCTCCAGGTGCCAAGTCGACTTCCAAACCACGTTTTGTTTGTTTTGATTAAGTTATATAACCTGGCAATGTGAATTGCACATAGCGAGTATTGGAAGCATAGCGTATGGTTCGGTGTGTGAAGGCCTTTACGATTGTTTCTGGCGCCAACCTAACCTAACAAATCTGTTTGGTTGCATCTTTAGAATTATCATTTTATAAGTAGGCCTAAAGCTTTAAATTATGCTCACAGTGTTGGTCTTTGGTCTTTTCACTAACCAGGGTGCAGGTAAGTTTTATCACAATTCCATGTCAAAATGTCCCAGTCCGGACTCTTCGTCTCCCCCGCAAACTAGTTTACCAATGTTTATGACCGTCTGAGGTTCGGGACTCATTATCCGTATACCATATTGCCATATATTGCTGCAGGTACCAAATTTGCCCAGAAGTTTAAACATTCCATTTACCAGTTCCAGCGCAAGTTTGATTTTTTCGATCAATTTTTAAAACATTTAAACATTACTTTAGGCTATAATTTAATTAAAATACTAGGGGACCCGGCAATGCTTCGCTATTCCTTGATTTTAGTATATAAATAAACACTTAGATTAAATTTACAAACACAGTATAGTCATTGTATTGAAAAAATAATTTTGAAGTGATTTGTGGTTAAAATACGATTCTTAAGATCAGGGCAGGGGTGGTAGGGCGCTTATAAAACTTATGGGTGTTTAATGGTAGTGCAATTTTATATGGGTAGCTATCCCATTTTAATTATTATTTAATTTTAAGGGTAGTTATCCCATTTCATTACTGCAACAGCAAAATTAAACATAACCTACTTCAATAAAGTAAATTACAACATAAACAAACCATGTTATGATAATAAAACATGTGCTGTTATAATCAGCTGTAAAATTTGAAGGCATCTGGACAAATATAGAGTTAATTACCTTTCATTTAATACAAACCGCATGTCAATCGGTCCAACAGAACTCCAGATATCACTCAGAATAGGCTTAGAATTTTACCCCATGTTAAATTGCCATAATAGATTTTAATTTCCATTTTTAGAAAATTTAGTGGGGCAATAGCTGAAATCCAAGCAAAATGGGCAAATATACAGTCGATTACCTTTAATTTGGTACCAATTGCGTGTATATCGGTCCAGTAAAACTCGAGATCTCACTCGGATTTCAAAAAATCTTTTCAAATTAATATATTTAGATAAATATCAGAAAAAAATAACAAAACTAAGAAAATTTTTGGGACAAACTAATGTTGAAGAGTAATATTGAGTTGTCTGAGGGATAAAAAAAGGTGGCCGCCACTACAGCAGACCCTTAACAACAACACACACACGTGATTATTGTTGTACACAGCTACGGCACAGTACCTTTGGAATGATATAAATTTCATTCTTCTCCTTTTATAATAAATATAAAAAAGGTAGTTCAATGTTTGATGTCCACGTATTAATACGAGTATAATGGTTTAAATTAAAGTGTAATAAACTATAACTTTGCATTTAAATAGTTTTACCTAATGATATCCCATTCCCTACCTAATTATCCCTTTTCTTTACTAATTCTTGCTTAACTTTCCAACTGGGTCAGAGTTTACTCACAAACGCCATTGTTGGCATATAGAGTTTCCATGAATTCAAAATTGCATCTAAACCCGTGCAAAAATAAAATGGATTAATACTGTTTGTTTGATCATGTATACTACATAGTTAACAAGAAAACGTAAATTTTCCAGTTCAAATTATATTTGTTGATGTGTACAAGGTTTGGCCAATACAGTCACTATAATACCTACACTAATGTTTTAATATTCTTGCCTAATATTGCATTTGGCAACAACAAACTTTGAATACATATGTATAAAAGGATTGATCCAGCACAGAATGTCCTCCTACGGACTTCACTTTCCAATATCTTCGAACAATGCCTTCCCGTCGAAAGTAAAAGTTGAACGTACCGTCGAGGGTGTTTTCACAGAAGCGGAACAATAGGGAGCGCATTTCACCCCCTCGCATCCCCTAAACTTTACAACTTTACGCGTAAATATGATCTTTGTACTGTGGATTGTTTTAACCATAAGGAATCGATTGTTGCGTTGTACACAGTAGCTACCACCCACGGATCGTAGCTGCGACTAATCGATATATGAAAGTTTATTGTAGTACTGCGCTACCGTTTTATGCCAATAGTTGGGAGGTAAACATGAAGAGAATACAGGGTGGTTGGAAAGTTTTGCTGAACTTGGAAGACATTTATTGTTATAAATTACTTGTAAACTGGTATTAGGATTCTGCCATGGTGAAAAAAATAGTGAATTTTAAATTTAACGTCATTTTAAACAGGAATAAATCAAAACAAGCGAAGTTTTAATAAAACTTTAGACGGAATGAAGAAAGCTTGGAAAGTATATAGGGCGGTTGAAAAGTTGTTTTTTGAAGTGAAAACTTCTTTTTAGGCGCTTTGGGTGATTTTTGGATGAGTAAAATCTTATGAGTCCGCGTCACCAACTTGCTGTGATAGCAGTATATCTGTAGCTATAAGTATGACGTGTTGCGCTTAGTCCTCGTGGTAAATACTTAAAAGTTTCATTGGTTGTACATGGTATATCGTTTTTTTTTACTATACTTTTTATTATTGTAAGATTGTAACATTAGTGCTGTGTATATGTAGGCTACATAAGTAAAGTTAATTTGACTAAGTTACGTGGAAAGTTTAATGTGTGTATACTGTGCATTGTTTAATTTGTGTTTTACAAGAAACCTTAAATATTGCAATTCAAACCTAAGCATGCAAATTTAATTTTATTCAAAATGTATATTTTATGAGTATATAGGCCTACTATCAAAATTTCAGGTTGAAAGTCTGTATACTGAAATGGCAAAACGATTGTTTATTATTTTAAAAGTCTAAATTTGCTAACTTGGTTGCTATAGTAATGCATTTAAATGGGTTAAAGAAACGTGTGTTGGGTCAGTATAGTTCTATTTAATAAAAATGAATTGCTGTTCCTTTGTAAGCGCATCAGTTGAGAACGGCTGGACTAATTTGGCTATTTTTGTTTTAAAATGTTCGTAATAGTCCGAACTAGGTTTTTATAGCCTACAAAGAAAAATTTGAAAAGTTTCCCGAAAAAGTTTCAAATTAAAAAAAAAACTAAAGAGCCTCTTTTGTATGGACTCAAGACCATAGCGCGCAAAAACAGCTGTTGATATAACAAGTTTAGCAACACGTCATGTTAGTTTACACATTCATTACCACAGCAACTTTAATTAGCATTTATAATCAGTTTATTATAATTCAAAACCAACAGTTTTTTTTCGTTAGATTGACCAACGCAAAGCAAACAAAAACCAAAATCAAATACAAATGCTTAATATATTTTAATTTATTGCAAACATTGGTTGTTACATATTATATATAAAACAACTATTTTGGATAAAAACCGAACATAGTTTTAGGTTAGGCCTACAATGAACCAAAACACGTTTACTGGCAACCAATTGGGCTAATTTCGAATCAGGTTTTTTTACAATTCTTCACAGCTATCAGTTTTATTAGATTAAGTAAAAGCAAACAAAAGGTTTACTGTGTTATCTATAAAGGTGTTTACAAACTATAAATCTAAATTTGTGTAGTATATTCTTAAGTGTCATAAAAACCATTTTACAATTCGATTACTTAAGTCAATGTAATGAAATGGAATAACTACCCTTTAAATTAAATCAAGCAATAGTGAAGCTTTGCTGGGTCCACTAGTATTTGTATAAATTTACCTTTAAATATTTTGTATTTAATGATTAATTAAAATTGAAAGTGGACTAAGGAGTTTTCAAATTGTTAAAATTCATATTGAATCATTTATTAAAACTCTAAAGTCGACATAGTTTGTATGAGCACCTATTTAATAGGAAGCTATATACCCAATTTCATTCCAATCCGTTCGGTAGTTTT
>JAGFPH010001425.1:20530-47468 GCA_018207615.1 Philaenus spumarius
TGAATTCTGTTTAGATTTTTCGTACGAGAATAATTTTTTTTTGGGTTTCATCTAAAGAAATAAATGAAAGATGTTATTATGCACATTTTATTCTTTTACACGACCTTATAAATCGCTTATTTCCCCAAAAATTTATAAAAAATACCATAAAAGTACCCGGCTCAAATCTACGTGGGAGCCGAAGGATGACGGCCGAGTTTGTACGCTGCGGGCGAAGAGAAGTAGTCCATAATCCGTTGCCACAGGATCGAGGTGCAAACTCCCAAAGCGATTTTTACCGCTGCGAGTGGAACAAGAGCACGCCAGTACAAACAAATTCTTCTAATATATTTCGTACACACAGGCAGCTATTCAGCGCCTTCGTGAGTAGATCAATTTCCAAAAAAGTCGGTTGAAACCCTAATTCGTATAAACTTAATTTAGGAAATTCGCTCAAATCACATCAGCGGTTCAGCATTGTGGTCGAATTATTAAATTTTGAGGGTAGTTATAACATTTTAACTTTGATTCCCCCAAACCTATCCTACAATTCCGAATTTTTTCATACCCTTTCTGAGTGAGCACCTATGGCAATAGAGGAAGCTACATACCAAATTTCATTCCAATCCGTTAGGTAATTTTGGAGAAATCGTGATTTAGTAATTTTTTCCCCCCAAACCCCCCTAAAATTTCCAATTTTTTAAAACCCTTTTTTAGTGAACACTTATGGCCCTAGAGGAAGCTACATAAAAAATTTCATTTCAATCCGTTCGGTAGTTTTTGAGAAATCGTGATGAGTGAGTCAGTGAGTGAGTGAGTGAGTGAGTGGTATTTTGCTTTTATATATATATAGATAGAGATGTGGATAATTTAGCACTAAGTAACATCTGTAGGGATTAATATTCTTAAAACAGAAATTTGACTCATTCCAAATGTATTCCATTCCTAAATCTAACTGATATTTCATTTATTATTTTAATAACTTCTGCATGCACAACAAGGACTTATCATTTTCTAAAAGATCATTTTCATCATATTGCATTAATTTATTAACATAAGAAATGAAACTAAAATTAAGTAATAGTATCTTATGTACTATCAAAGATGAACTTGCAATCAAAATATAAAAAAGTGGATTGTCTGAAAGCCTTTAAAGAACAATTAATATATAAACAGTTTTCTTTATTTTTAAAAACCCAGTCTAGAAAATTGTTACTTTATTTAAAAAAAAAAAAAAACACTTTCTATTTTGTTTTATTTTATTTCTATTCAATTTAACATAACTATTTAAATTACGATAAAATGCATTTCAATTTATAAAATACCTAGAAACTTAACTTAAACTCTTATAACATATTGAATAAACGCAAAATGTTGTCGTTAATTGTGAGGTTATGTTAGGGGGGACAACAATGGACACCGGAATGCGCTTCTTGATTATGATGTTATACCACAGCCGAGCCCTTCATATAAAGATGTCGTCGTGTTCTCCCCTCCCCCTATATTTATGTACCATTGAAAATCACCCGGTATTGTCCCACATCCCGGAACGGTCCTTATGAAAAGAACCAAAAGCAATTTATCTTGCCCTTTGAGAACGTGTTTTCGGTTTTCCGCCGCTTCAACACCTGAAGCTCGCCGACGCCGCTTACCGCTTCTAAAACAAACCGAATGAAAAATGGGCTTCCGACACGTAGGGACGCCATTTTGTGTTGTCAGGGTTCCGAGAAAAACAAATGTATTCGGAGCTATCAGTCGGGTTTGTAAAAACAAAGATATTTATCATCCTGCTCCCGCCTTCTACGCCCAACGGCCTAAATACTTTTGTTTGACTTTGTTCGGACTATTAAAAAGTGTTTTATGGGTTTTTGTTCTCACGGAAGACGCTCAAAACACGGATTCCTTTCTAAAAGATTTAGTACGAAATGGTTTCACTTTGACTAGTTATTAACGCCTTTTTTACGATTACAAGACTAAGGCTCTGGTGTAACCTTAAGAGTAATACAAAACTTTTAGTATTTGGAATTTTCTTAATACACTACTCACAACATTTAATTCAATGTAATAAATTACTTTATTTTTGCTACGTCATGTGACTTCATTTGTCTTTTTTTTTATTAAGACGCGTTTCGAAATCAGAACTGCATCCTCATAAGTGTATATGTGTATGTAATATAATTAATATGTTTAAATTTTTTGACGACCTTTTCGAACGGATAAACTGAGGATGGAGTGCCGACTCCAAAACGCGTCTTAAAATTTAAAAAATCGAAGTCACATGGATGAGAAAAAATAAGGTAATTTATTACTGTGCATTAATTGTTATTCAATAGTGACTTGAACACGGAACAATTAACATTATATCTCCGAAGAAATCTCAAAATATCTGATGGAGCCTATATGATTATCAAAGGTGAATTTAATGATAATTTAAAACATTTTTAGGTTATGTCCTAAGACTTTTGGGAAACTTCCTGTGGAAAAGTTACACACGAATCTATTTTGTAAAGAAATTAAAAGAATTATTATTTTGTCATTATACAAAATATTATAATTACTAGCTGAGCCTTGCGAATATTTCGCAAAGTAGGAGTACGTACCTGATTTAATTCAGTTAATTGCGTTTATTTATTTACGTTGGTTTATAAATAACTGTTTATATCGATTTACGTTGATTTAATTTGATTGATTTGCGTGCAAGATTACACTTGCATATAGAATATAAACAATCTAACAGCTTCGTGTTAGTTAAACATATTTTTAATAGAAGGCCCCTTTCGGTAGGGATCATATTAAAGGTTTTTTAAATTTATATTTGTAACGAAAACTTTAACTTTAAGCTGTTTGTTTATTTTCGTCAATAGCAGGGAACATAAGCTGTAAAATGCTGTTTAAATCATTATTTTTCATGAATATTTAAGGGAGTTATGGCGTTGCTACAAAAAAAAAAAAAAACAAAAAAAAAAACCACACACACTTTATAAATAATAAACTATGGGGATTAGTTTAGAATTGTTTTGGAATTGTGTTGGTCGCTATAGATAAGTTATCTGTAACTTACTAGGCCAATGTTTATAAATGTTGTCTAAATAAATATCATTATTTACTAGGGGAAACCCCTGCGTGCTCCGCACGCCAACCCCGTTGGAACCTTCTATACACATAATCATGTTATGTTTTCTTTATAATAAAGGAGTAGGATTAATAATAACCCCAAAGCTAAGACTGTAAATAGTGTTAAATGTTTAAATCAAATTATTTTGTATATTTTATAACAGCAGTAGTTATAATTAAGGTTAAAAGAACCAGCAAGGCTCAGGTCTACACTTTAAAAAACCTAATTTAAAAGTTTGAAATAGGCTACAGTACAAAGTTTTAAATTAACTCTTATTGGAAATATTACAGCAAACAGCTGTTATATGTTATTTTATTCAATTGGTTTCTATGGTAATAAATGTAAATACATTTGTTGATTTATCAGTCTAGGCCTAACCTAAGAACTTTTTCCGACTAAATTTACAAATATTGAAATAAAAAAAATGTTTTTATCGAAATGAATTATAGCATATGTTACTCGCGGATAGTTTAGCTTTTTATTAGTAAAACTATTTTTTCAATCGGTTCATTAGTTCCAGAGATTACCCTCTACATACAAACAAACTTTACCTCTTTATAATATTAGTATAGATAATTTTATGTAACAACCAATGTTTGAATTAAATTCAAATATAGAAAGCATTTTTAGTTGATTTTTGTTTTTATTTGTTTTAAGTTGGTCAATCTAACCTAAAAAGTCTGTGTTTTTTTTTAAGAATAATAAACTGATTATAATTGCTGATTAAAGATGCTATGGTAATGAATGTGTTACAAAGCATTTTATCAGGCCTATAAATTAAAAATTAAAAACACAATTTGAACCATTTTGTTACATCCGAAATTAACGCCGATGCTAACAAAGTGACCATGCATAACCATAAACATACATGAGTTTAAACATAATTATATTGAAAAATAAACAAACAATCTGAATTAAACTAAAAGCCATTAAAAGATCACATTTTTATCTTTATTTTTATATATAATTGTATATTTAAATACTAAACAGTATCTTATACTAATTAGGCCTATAAATTCCCAGTTTTCGTTCCAGTTTCCACTTTGCATTGTTTACGCTTCCATTTAGTAAATTTGGTGTTCCTACCAAGACCCGTAGTAAATACAACTGGATTTGAGAACACACAAACAATACAATAACTGAAACTTAATAATAAAGCAAATAATAATAATCACCTCATATAAAAATTCATAGTTTCATGATTGAAATTCAGCAGATACATAATAAAAGTCTTTGAAAGCCTAAACAAAATGAAATTTGACTTACAAAATAAATACCTTTTCACAATCAAATCTAAATAAAAAATAATGGTACACATGAAAGAATATTCAATCATATGTTCCATAAACATATGATATAAACATATGGTTAACAAAAGAAGGAATGAATTTTATAAAGACAATTTTGGAAAACTTTAGAACAAATTAAACTTTATGTTGGTTGTCCACAGTGCGTTCGCTTAAAACTGGCCCAATTTCAATAATAAATGACTCAAATGAAAGCCGGTATTTCACTGAAGGTTCTTAGGCTAAAATATATAGAATTATTTAATAAGAATTTGAGATATTGATCTTTAATTAAAGGTAAATTTTGAAAAAATGAAAATTTATGTTGTTTGGAGGTCCATCACTCGCCTTAAACTCGACAAATTTGAATGATCTCTATCTGCTATGAAAGCCTGGAATCCAATGAATATTTCAAGACCAAAACTAACTATGTACCTAATTAAATCCAGAGATATATGAAAAACAATCATAAGACAATGCTACAAATTTGAAACTCCCATAAGAAATGCATGGGGTGGAATTTTTTTTGAGTATAAGTCGAGTTATGCTATAGATAAATTGATGCGGATGCTTGATGGCAAATCTGGGCGTGCATACCTTTAAATTAAGACCACAATTATGAAAATCGGTCGGGTAAAAGAGCCGAACGGACTCGGAAAAGAAAAACCGATTTTTTTTAATATATAAGATTTGCTTTTGATTTTCAAATGTGTACACGTTTTAAAGGATAAAGATATTTAGTTATTAAAGGAAAATAGACAGGCAGGACGATCGTCTGTCACACAATCGTACCATATTATTTAGTTGCTTTAGTTAAAGTCTTAAACTACGCCTGTCACAGGCCTTTATCAGAATCTTAAATTTGTACACACACAATGTTTCTACAGAGTTTTAAAAGACAATTAAATGCAAAATTTCTAAAGCAACTGAAAACCGGGTTATTTGTTTTAGAAGTTTTCGAGTGTTTCTTAACGTTTTTGTTTGGTGTTAGTCACTTATTGACATTCGCTGAGTCTTGGTGGTCGTGTTGGTTATTATTAGAAGGAGAATTTTGTAATATCGATGTTATTTGTCATTTTAAATGATTCGGGATGTATTTTATTATGTTGCAGATTTCTTTTTTAATTTATATTGCGTTTCATAAATTCCTTTTTTTTATTTACATGTAGTTGTACTCTATTTTTTTATTGTGTAATCATATAAGCACTTTACTAATTGCTAGTTTTTCTTCGGTTGGAGAACTTAAAAAGAAGCAGAGCTGATGGGGTTTCCTAAATTTTTTCATATAGATTATTAATTGTTTTATTTTTTAGTAGTGTAGCTGAGTACTATCATTAATTTTGTTATGTAAATGTAAAGATGACTATTGTATTTCTTTATGAGAAATAATGATTTTTATTTTATTTTTAAATAGCTTATGTATATTTGCTTTACAGTTTAACTTTAAAGGTTATTCATAGTTGCCATTAGTTTAAATTTTGTTATTCTTACATGGATCCCCGTTGCCGTAGCAACGCATCACTCCCCACGTGGGGCTCTTCATTATAACCATGTATGTCTACAAATTTACCATAACCTCGTATTTCCTACATTTTACCTCCTTTTATGATGAAATTTTACATTCATATTTTGTTTAGTTCTTAAGTACAAATCTGAAGATACACAATGAAAATAGAAATGAAAATTCTGTTTATCGCTTTAAATAAACAAATAGAAACAAAATATAGTTCGATATGTCACTTTGAATAAGATTAAGTAATGTAATAACTTTGAATCGACAATATTTTGTAGTTACATTTTGTTACGAATTGAAGGAACTCCTAAATTAAAAATAAAATCTAAGAACTATAAAAAAATAAAAATGAAAGATGATTAGCCTTTATACTATGGTTGATGTCTTAATTTGTTGTCTCAGGGCGAAAATAACATTTCAATTTTCGGATGGAGTCCCCCGAAAGCGAAAACGATTGTGATAAGCTTGTCGATAACCGTAACTAAATAGACGTAAGCACTAACGTTCTACGCATCTATTGACGATGCCAAATCTGTTACCTCCGACTGCGCATGCGTGTCATTTTGGACTTTACGAATAACAGTGTAAAGATGGTAGCGCCGACTCAATGAGGATGTTAAAGCGTGGAAGGTTTCGGACAAAAGACATCATTAGGTACACTGTATGGGTGGGAGGACGTTCGTGCTGGGTAGTTGAACATTTACAAATAATTCCGCAAAACTGTATACCAAAGTAATTGTAGGGAGTAGTTTTTGTTTAAAATACTTGTACAATAATTATAAGAAAATTTAACAAATTTGTCAAATAAATCTGTTGGTAATACAGAGTCACTCCTCGATCTTTGTGGAAGAGTGACATTTTTGATTTTACAAACAGTGGCAATATGGTAGCGTTATACAAAGAGGGTGTTAAAGCGTGGTAGGTTTCGGACAAAAGGCATCATTAGATACACTGTATGGGTGGGAGGACGTTCGTGCTGGGTAGTTGAAAATGTACAAATAATTCTGCAAAACTGTAAACCAAAGTAATTGCAGGGAGTGGTTATCGTTTAAAATACTTGCAGCATTTTATAAGAATACTAGCTGACCCGGCAATGTTTCGCTATTGCTTACTTTGAAACTTTGAAAGCCTGTAATTCGTATCCCTGAGGGTCGATGTAAATTATAATGGGATTCTGCTCATTGCTTGATTTACCTAACCTAAAATTATATTCAGTTTTTGATCCAAATCAGTTGTTGATCAAAATCAGCTGTTGATCAAAATCAGCTGTTTTAAGCTTTTCATACGAACAGCTGTTTCTGATAAAATCAAAAGAAATATTTCTTCTTCTTCCTTAAGATTGACCTTCCATAAGATTAACATTGAAACTTTGAGGGCCACTGGGGCGTAGCCCTAATGTCCTAAGACTTCGGTAAATGGCCTAAAACCTTCCCAGGGTTAACCTGTGTTACTATGCAAAATTTCAAAGCAATCGGATGGACAGTTTGGTAACGCATAAAGGACAAACAGACGGACATACATTGAATTTTATATATATAGATTTAAGGAATTTGTAAATAAATCTGTTGGCAATACAGAGATCTGCGAGAGTCACTCTTCGATCTTTGTACATGCGTGACATTTTTGATTTCACAAACAGTGGCAATATGGTAGCGTTAGACAAAGAGGATGTTTAAGCGTGGAAGGTTTCGTACAATGGTCACCATTAGGTGTACTGTATAATTGGGAGGACGTTCGTGTTGAATTGTGAAATTTTAAAAATAATTCCACAAAACTCTATAGCAAAGTAATTGTAGGTAGTAGGCCTAGTTATCGTTTAAAATACTTGTAAAATTATAGGAAAATTTAAGAAATTTGTAAAATAAATCTGTTGGTAATGAAAAATCCGTGAGAGTTACTCTTGCTGACATTTTTAATTTTACACTGGTTTTATCTACATACATAAATATAAGAGATTATTTTGCAAATTTTGTGTTTTCACACATCCTTATAGTCCGCCATGTTCCCCCAAAATCGATCAAAACTTAAAATACCTTAAAAGTGCCCGGTTCAAAATCACGTGGGTGATTATATCGTGGGGGCAACTTCTGATCCGAGACCGTCGGCCGGGGTGCCGGCAAGTTTGTCCGCTGCGAGCGAAGCGAAGCATTTTATAATCCGAAGCCGCAAGGTGGAGGTACAAACTTGCACGTGAGCCATGGCTGGAGGCTGGGACGCAAACAAATTCCACTAATATATTTCGTATTCAGCGACTTCATGAGTAGAACAATTTCCAAAATAGTTAGTAGGCCAGTCGGTAGAGGTAATTTTAGACCAAAAGTTCCAGTAATTTACAATACGGCTGATTTTTTTTTTTTATAAGTACATTCAAGTATGTAGATTAACATAAAAAAAGTTTACCAGTCTATCGATTTCCCAAAGTCGAAAAAAAATCGATTATCATTTTTTTTCTTCGATTATCCTTAATATTTCGAGCTATGATGAAGATAGAGAAAACTAAAAAATACCACCGTGTAGGGGAGGTATTTTTCAACAAAAAAGGTCATATGTATTTATTTCGTCCGAGCATTGGTTTGTCTGGAAAAAATTCGAAAATGCAGGAATGTATTTTGCAGCAGAGGAAATCACTAAAAGGGGACATCTTATTCATATATGAAGCGTTGGCTCATTCTAAATTGGCCGAATTTTAATATATCGAATTGAAACTTGACGTAGGAGTTAAAATATATATTTTAAACATTTATGCTGAGTCTCAGCTTGTTATCTTGAAAATGACCCGATCTAGGAATCGATTTCGATTATCGATTTTAGGAGTACCGGACCCACGAACTAATTTCAATCCATTCCAGTTTCGTCAATTTTTGGAATATCAACACCAAATTTGTTTTACAAGTTGAGTACACCAGTATAAATATTCTTAGTAAGTATGAACGATTTTTCTTGTTATTTTTAAAAACGAGGCGCTTGAAAATAGTCTTCTGTTTTACCTAACTCGTTTTAACTATAACACTTTTGGATGCAACGACTCCTTTTTTGAACATATCGATTTAAAAATTGATACAGAAGTTACAAATACAATTGTTTTTTTTGCTATACTTGATTTTAAAAACTATATTTTCAAAAATGACTAATCTGCAGCTGATCAACTCAAGCGTTTTGATGAAAAATGTAAAAAGGTCTAAAATTATGCTTTTTTAATTTACTTGTGCTTTTAAAAGTGAATAATGAAAAAGGTTTATACTTTGAACTTGTTTGAATATAGCCTATATATTTAACTTGTAAAAAAACTTTCAGGTTGATATTTTGAAAATTCTCTAAACTGGAGCCGATTAAAATTAGTTCGTGGGTCCGGTACTCCTAAAATCGAGAAACCCATTGATGAGTCAAGTGGCTCTAGATCGGGTCATTTTCAAGACAACAAGCTGAGACTCAGCATAAATGTTTAAAATATATATTTTAACTCCTATGTCAAGTTTCAATTCGATGTGTTAAAATTCGGCCAATTTAGAATGACCCAACGCTTCATATATGAATAAGATGTCCCCTTTTAGTGATTTCCCCTGCTGCAAAATACATACCTGCATTATCGAATTGTTTCCAGACAAACCATTGCTCGGAGGAAATAAATACATATGACCGTTTTTATTTTTCTCTATCTACATCATAGCTCGAAATATTAAGGATAATCGAAAAAAAAAATGATAATCGACTTTGGGAAATCGATAGACTGGTAAACTTTTTTTTATGTTAATGTACATACTTTAAGGTACTTATAAAAAAAAATCAGCCATATTGCAAATTACTGGTATTTTTAACCTATACCGACTGGGCTATAAGTTGAAACCCTAAAACATAAACTAAATTTTGGAAATTAATTCAACTGACGTCAGCGGTTAGACGACGTGATCGAATTATTTAAATACAAAATACCTATTTTCCTCAATTTCAGTCAAAGTTTAAATAAAATCACCCAAAGTTGGCTAAATGCGAGACTGTGACACACGTATGGTGTGAGGAACCAGTAAAGGTCTCTCGTGGAACCCTAACATGTACACACAGTCAGAATTGTAATTCGAAACATTTCGGTCAACAGTTATATTCTTAGAATGATTATCGGATTAGACGGAAGCTGTTTCATTGACCACACAAACAAGATTACACCATCCTCTAGGAGACGTTTTAAAGTAAGATTAAATACAGTAAATTGAGACGGTTTAGTAAATACACGGTCGACAATGGTTAAAGAAAGCCTATTAGAGTCTTTCGAAGGTGCGTAGGATGTTTCGAATTATTTTGAGCCATTGTTGCGGTGGGAAAACCGATCTTGGCTTGTGGAACTACGTTTGTATCTAATTTTATTTATCCAACACCTAAAGAAGATGGGCTTAAATAGCTATTAGTTAATTACGATTGCTTAAGCCGGCGTAAGTTTATTTATTTCCGAATTTCCCTAGAAAAGATGAGGTTGTGGTGAGACCAAAGGTCGGGAGTGGTCGAGGTGCACCAATCCCCAGAACACTTTTTGGGGTGTCATTACAATTTGTATACTATATATACGTATGTTTGTGTCCACACTCTAACGGCCGCATTTTATGTCCTGTTTGGTCGTAATTTGTAACGCAAGTAGGTTTTCTAAATCGCTCGGAAGAATTCGGTAGAAAAAAACTTAACAAACGGAAGCACGTTTTTTGATGGTAGTAACTGTTTTCAGAGATTTCTCGTTTTGGAATGAAACATTTACAGATTTCATCTAAAACAATACATTTTGCACATTTCGTTTTTTTTTGCCCGACATCACGGCCCATCTGGCTCTTGAGAAATCTATGAAAACCTAAAATACCCTACTATAAAAGTACCCTATTAAAATCCACGCGGTAGATTTTATCTTCTGGCACGGAGCCAAGCGAGTTTGTCCACTGCCAGCGAAGCGAAGCAGTCCTTAATCCGAGGCCGCAAGATGGATTTGAATTGGGTACTTTTATGGTGTCGATTTTGAGACAACCAGTAGTGTAAAACAAACCAGATATAAGTTGTGTAAAAAATGTGCAGAATAATGTCCTTTATATATGTTACTTTCTCACTATACTATAGTATAAAGAAAGTATAGTGATCGCAAAAAAAATCGATGTTGAGATTTTTGTGGAAATATCCGTTTGGAGACCCCCTGAGTCCAAAAAAGTAGTTTTTACAAAATGTCTGTATGTGTACAAAGCTAGAGCAAAAACTATTCGATCGATTTCAAACAAATTTGCACCAGACATGTCAAGTAGGCCAGTATAGATGCACAAAAAACGGTTTTGAAAAATTTGGAAAAACAACCCCCTTTTTGGCAAAACCCCCCCCAAAAAATAAATTATATTTTTTTATAAAAAATGGCTCTAACGATTTTGATAAAACTTGAATTATTTGAAGCCTTTAATGTACCCTACCATATCCAACAAACCGCATCTTTTTAAAAATTCTCGTTTAGCTAATAATAATAATAACTGATTTTTGGGGGTTTTTTGGCCATAAAGGGGGTTACTTTTCAAAAATTGTCTAAACATTTTTTTCGTGCATCTATAAAGGCCAAATTGACGTGTTTGGTACAAATTCGTTCAAAATCGATCGAATAGTTTTCTCTCTAGATAATAATAATAATATTTATTATCATTGTGGATAAGGTCCCCGAATCACTATCTTAATACAAGGTTAATTTATATAGGACTTAGGACTTTGTATCGGTCAGTCCTAACCCAGTACCCGTGCGGGCAACTACGAACTAAATGTTGTGCGTTGTTTGTTGTATATTTTTGTGTATGTGTTGTAATGTCAATGTATTGTAACAGTTTTTTACTGTTTGACGACCTCATGTGAGCGACTTTTACACCAGAAGATGGACGATTGATACGTCCGAAACCGCGGTAGTGTTTTTAATACTAGTGGATCACTTGACGGAAAAAACAGGTAACATAAATTAACCTTGTATTAATATTTATTATTTAATCTCCTACTTTAATAAATCACCTCTCCTACCCCACCTACAATTATGAAGTCACAGTGAATCTGTTTAATAATTTTGATAAATATGTTTGTGAGAAAGTATGTACCAGTTCCTGGTAGCGTTTATTTTAGATGAAACAAAACAAATGTTTCAATAAAGTACGAAACGTTCCAGTAAAATTGTTACAGCTGGTGAAAAAATCTTGCTTCAGGTTGTCGATTTTGTTGGCTAATTCGTTCGAGCGAGTGTGTATCAAATCGGACCAAATATGTAAAATGCGGCAATTAGAGTGCGAACACATATATACATATGTAAAATTTTTAATGACACCCTTTGTGTAACCTATTTAATATCTACATCGAGAAAATTGACTGATTGGCAATTACCGTCATGCCTCAAAACTGAAAACATTGAATTGGATGTTATTTACAGCACGGATGAAGGCACAGACTACATACCGTATTTAAGTAAATAATTCTACCACGCAGCTGAACCGCTGACGTAAGTTGAGCGAATTAAAAAAAATTAAGTTTAAATGTTTTAGGGTTTAATCAACTATTTCTGAAATTAACTACTCACGAAGGCGCTGAACAGCTGCCCATGTGTACGAAATATATTATTAGAATTTGTTTGCACCTAAGCCTCCAGCTGCGACTCGCACACTGCTTCGTTCCGCTCGCAGCTTAAACAACACGCTTTACTAGTTTGCTGCCTTGGGTTGGACTGCTTCGTTCCGCTCGCAGCGGAAACAACTCGCTTTACTAGTTTGCTGCCTTGGGTTGGACTGCTTCGTTCCGCTCGCAGCGGAAACAACTCGCTTAACTAGTTTGCTGCCTTGGGTTGGACTGCTTCGTTCCGCTCGCAGCGGAAACAACTCGCTTTACTAGTTTGCATTTTGTCCTTGCGATCTCTGGTTGTGGACTGCTTCGCTTCGCTCGCAGCGTGCAACCCCGACAGTCGGCTTCGGATCAGATGCCCCCACAAGGTAAGATCCTCCACGTGGATTTGAACCGGATACTTTACGTGATATTTTACGTTTCGGTCGATTTTGGGGGAACCAAGCGAGCTATACGGTCGCGTAAAAAACAATAAAATGTGCCGAATAATGTCCTACAATAACTTTGTTTTTAAACCCCAAAAAGGGTTTACGAAAATCTATTCTAGTACGAAATTCTAGTACGAAAAATCTCAAAAAACGTGCTTCCGGTTGTTGGGTTTGTTCGAGTGACGTAGTCAACTAACGAGTGTACACAATTTGGAACATATTGGACTTAAAATACAACCGTTAGAGGGCAAACACACTTACAGGATGTCCAAATAGTAACCACTTTAACTTTGGAAGAAGTAGAAATAAATAAATTAGCTTCGGGGTATCTTTACATGACAAAGCGAGATGCATTTTGGTGTAACCGACCATTTCACCCTTTACCCCAAAATGCGGGGGGGGGGGGGGTGCGAGGGTAATTCGAAAATCTTAAATACAAACCCCCATCAAGTGATACCTCATTTTAAAGGGCTTGATAAATGAAGAAGATTGACACAAATGAGTGGCCTCTTTCTTAACCCTATCGAAAATGGCGGCCAGTGAAATTTTAAATATCCTATTTTAACGCAATTATAATTACGTTACAAACATTACGTTCAAGTGGAAAGGAATAACGGTTCTTTGCGTGTTATTAAAAAAAATCAGAGGATGATTCGAAATCTAGTATTAAACAAATATTTACACAATTTGGCATGAGCTTAAAAGGAACGAATAAACTTGCAGTTTATATATGCAGCAGGTATAGCACAACTACTGATAACAATCCATTGATTTTGAGCATTTAATCTAAATTTAGAATTAAGGTAAGTCTTAGCTTTATTACAAATGAAAAGTATTGTAACGTACCTAATTAAAAATCGTGTTAATAAGATGTTTTCAAAATTTGACTGGCCGCCATTTTCGATAGGGTTAATATAGAGACCTCTAATTTGTGCAATTCTTCTTCACTTATCAAGCCCTTTAAAATGAGGTATCACTTGGTCGGGGTTTGCATTTAAGATTTTTGAATTACCATCTCAACTGGGGGAATGTTGGGGTAAGGGGTGAAATGGTCGGTTACACCAAAATGCATCTCCCTTTGTCATATATAAAGATATCCCGAAGATCGTTTATTTATTTCTACTTGTTCCAAAGAAGTACTTATTAGACAGCCGTTATAGGTCTACACATATATATATATACATATAAGCCAAATACCACTCAATCACTCACTAACTCATCACGAAATCTCGAAAACTACTGAACGGATTGGAACGAAATTTGGTATGTAGCTTCTTCTAGGGCCATAGGTGCTCGCTAAGAAAGGGTTTCAAAAATTCGAAATCTTAGGGGGGTTGGGGGTTGGGGGGTTAAATTAACTAAATCACGATTTCTCCAAAACTACCAAACGGATTGGAATGAAATTTGATTCGTAGCTTCCTCTAGGGCCATAGATGCAGGCTAAGAAAGGTTTTCAAAAAATTCCAAATTTTAGGGGAGTTTGTGTGGTCAAAGTTACTAAATCACGATTTCTTAAAAACTACTGAACGGATTTTAACGAAATTTGGTAGGTAGCTTCCTCTAGAGCCATAGTTGGTCACTTATAAAGATTTTCAAAAAATCTAAATTTTAGGGGGGTTTGGGTGGGTCAAATTTACTAAATCACGATATCTCCAAAACTACTAAACGGATTGGAATTAAATTTGGTATGTAGCTTCCTCTAGAGCCAAAGGTACTCGCTGAGAAAGGGTTAAAATAAATCGAAATTTTAGAGGGGTTTGGGGGGATCAAAGTTACTAAATCATGATTTATCTAAAACTACTGAACGAATTGGAAGTAAATTTGGTATGTAGCTTCCTCTAGAGCCAAAGTTACTCGCTGAGAAAGGGTTAAAAAAAATTCGAAATTTTAGAGGGGTTTGGGGGGATCAAAGTTACTAAATCATGATTTATCTAAAACTACTGAACGAATTGGAAGTAAATTTGGTATGTAGCTTCCTCTAGAGCCAAAGTTACTCGCTGAGAAAGGGTTAAAAAAAATTCGAAATTTTAGAGGGGTTTGGGGGGATCAAAGTTACTAAATCACGATTTATCTAAAACTACTGAACGAATTGGAAGTAAATTTGGTATGTAGTTTCCTCTAGGGCCATAGATGCAGGCTAAGAAAGGGTTTTAAAAAATTCGAAATCTTGGGGAGGGGGGATTTGGGAGTTAAAGTTACTAAATCACGATTTCTCCAAAACTACCTTACGGATTGGAACAAAATTTGGCATGTAGCTTCCTCTAGGGTCAAAGGTGCTAACTAAGAAAGGTATTCAAAAAATTCTAAATTTTAGGGGGGTTTCACTACAACTGCAACACCGATTATCACAAAGACAAAACAGTTTAACTAGGTCCTATGACGGCGTGTAAATGGTGTACAGCTTTGAAGTGGTATAAATGACATGGTTTAGAACCTACGATTCATATCCTTATGACACACAAAATTATGATCATTTGTAGCATTTATTTCACCAAAATAATTATGCAATAGCAAAGGATTGCCGGGTCAGCTATATATTTATATAATTTCTAATGACATAACAAAACGTGGTCTGGGGACCATGATCGGTGCCCATTTACTACTCCCGATCTTGGGTCTTACAATAAGGGTCGCTACAACAGCTCATATTTCCTATGTGAATAAGTTACAATATGTACGTCAGTACAATTTGTATTTCCCGTTACAATCGAACAAAGTAGCAAAGGCCTATATTCTACTGTAATAGGCTTTCTACTATTGTCGACTGTATCCCGAAACTTCAGTTTACTATTACATCTCATTTTAACGCCTCGAAGAGAATGTTTTAATCTTGTTTGTAAAACCATTCACAAAACCTTCCATTCTCGCAACAGTTGACCACGAGGTGTCGAATGACGCGGCTAATTCTAGAGTCCGACATCTGTGCACAGTAGGGCGTGGTCAGAACATCACTCGAGATGGATGATGGGCGATATCAGAGGAAAGCCGACCAAGGAAATGATCTTTTGTCCATCCGGCGGTATCTTTTAACAGGTTTGTTGGAAACACCAAAAATGCCTTTTATCGCGTCACAATGGTGGCGGTGTGTTGGTACGCCTGGAGCTATTGTGGGGGAGTGTTGGCAAACCTGCGAAATATTAAAAGCCGATTTATTATTCCACGTATTGGAGGGTTTTGTTCGGGATGGAGGTGTTTAAAGGTTTGAATTCAATATTTTATTAATTTTTAGGTTTTATTTAAGTGAGAAAACGATCTAGAATCAGTTATACTTATTTTACTTTCTCACTATACTTTAGTAGGTAATCGCAAAAAAAAATCGATGTTTAGATATTTGTGGAAATATCCGTTTTGGGACCCTCTGAGTCCAAAACTATGGTTTTCATAAAATGTCTGTCTGCATGTATGTCTGTATGTCTGTTTGCATGTCTGCATGTCTGTACATCAGTATGTCTGTAGGCCTATGTATACAGAGCTAGAGAGAAAACTATTCGATCGATTTCAAACAAATTTGAAAAAATCGTGTAAATTAGGCCTGTATAGATGCACGAAAAGAGGTTTTGAAAATTTTGAAAACAACCCTCTTTTTGACCCAAAACACCCACAAAAAATAAAATATAATTAAACCAAAAAAAAAACATCTCTAACGATTTTGATAAAATTTACCTTATTTGTAGCCCTTTATTGTAGGGTTACCATATGCAAACAACAGGATCTTTCGAAAAATTCTCGTTTAGCTAATACTAATATCTGATTTTTGGGAGTTTTTTGGCCGAAAAGGGGTCTGTTTTGCAAAATTTGTCAAAACCTTTTTTCGTGCGTCTATATAGGCCTAAATGACACTTATGGTATAAATTTGTCCGAAATCGATTAAATAGTTTCCTCTTTAGCTAATAATAATAATTTTGATTACTTACTCTCCTACTTTAATACAACTATGAAGTCACAGCTGGGGTTACAAACGGGAGTTGGCGTGCGAAGCACGCAATGCATTGTGTACTGGAAATACTCCCAATACGCGGGTCGGCGTGCGAAGCACGCAATGCACATGTATTGAAAGTACTGCCAATATGGGGTTGGCGTGTGAAGCACGCAAAGTACTGTGTTTTGAAACTTCTCCCAATAGGGGGGTTGGTGTGCGAAGCCCGCAATGCATTTTGTATTGAAAGTACTCCCAATATGGGGTTGGCGTGCAATGCACTGTGCGTCGGCCGCTTCTCATAGTGTTCAGTGTCAAGCTCACACGTGCGTCCTTAGCAGTGAATCTGTTTAATAATTTAAAAATGTTTGTGAGAAAGTACGTGCCGGTTTCTGGTACCGTTTATTTCATTTTGGGTAAATACTTGAAATCTTTCCTTTTTGAAGTAATTGTAACAATTTTTCTAATTAGATACAGTCTGCAACATCTTTATACTAACCGGCGGCAATCTAGGCAGAAGCACTCTAAAACCCAATCAATCAACAAATGGAGAGGGAATTTATTACTTTTCTCAGCTGACTGTAAAAATAAGTTTTACACTGAAATAATTCGATCACCCAGCTAAACTCCTAACGTGAGTTGAGCGAATTTGAAAACTTAAGTTTATATGTTTTAGAGTTTCTGGGAAATTGGTCTACTCACGAAGGTTCTAAATAGATGCCTGCGAGTACGAAATCTATATTATTAAAATTTTTTTGACGAAAACCTGTTTCCAATCCCCCAGTGTACACCTAATGGACCGATTTTGATTATTTTGAAAAATTTGTTTCATTATACCTCTAGATATGTCATCAAGCATTGAACAAATTTTTTAGCATTTGTGGGCATAAAAATTCAAATTTAAAAAAAATTATGTTTTTTGGATTTATTTTAAAAACTAAAAATGGTACGAGGTTGGTTGATAGCTCAATCTAAAGAGCTAAAAATTTAGAACATTTACGCCGCTAACTTTTCTAACTTTTAGGTTTGGTTTTTGTAACTGTTGGACGTAAAAACAAAACAAACTGTAGGCCTACCAACTATTGCATAGAAAATTGTGCACCATAATAAATAATAATAATATTAAATATGTTTAGTGTTGGTACAAATCAGCTGTTCGCTCAAATATTTCCATTAACAGCTGATTTCAAAATTTGAAACAATTATTTCTATTTCCAACTGTTAGGTTGAGTTTTTTTTAAGTGTAGACCTGCTGGTTTTTAACCTTTATTATAACTGATGGTATAGAATGTAAGAAATAATTTGATTTTTACATTTAACATTATTTACCATCTTAGCTTTGAGATTATTATTAATCCTATCCATTATTGTAAATAAAACGTGATAGAAGGGTCCAACCAAGGCCACACTATACTACAGGCCGTACTGCTCGGATTGTGACGTCACAGTAGTCGTCCAACTCAAGGCTCACGGCACTGTGCTGCCTTATGGCGCATCAATGTCGCGCGCTCAAAACTACTGCAACCCAAGGCGTATTAAAGAAGGTGTGTGCATCGAGGAGCGTGAACTCGTCCGGCCCGCGCAGCTACGTCACGTGATACACACTGAACCAGCAGTTCCGAGTGCAATTGTAAGCTTTTGGCCAAACTGCGAATTAAATACGTTATGGTTGTCTAAAAACTATGTTTTTGGTATCAGTGGAAAGGTAATAAAGTGAGCATTAAAATGATCTATGTCCATGGTCAAAAATGTCCAGGCGTATAATTTTAAAACAAGCCTAAATCTAATATACGGGTTTGATTGACATAAAAACTACCCTAAGTGAGGAAGTTTTTTACTATTACTTTCGGGAGGCATTTAAAGACATAGAAATGTAGAGAATAAAATGTAGTAAATACTGACATCAATTTTTTTATGAAAGTTATAGCTGTCCTACCTAATAAGTTTGTAATCAGAACCATAGTTACTCGCTTCTTGTGGTGATTGAATGTACGCTAATCTAATTTGTTATTAGTTCTCATTTCTCTTCGTTATTTATTATTCACATTGTTGTAAACAGGTAAATTTTGTTTAATGTATAAATATGAATTTTTAAAGCGTTGACAAATTTAAGTAGCTCTATAGGGTAAAACCTTTTACCATCAATAAGATGGTGATTTTTAAAGTTAATTGGTTTTGTTATGTTTACTAGGCCTACTATTACTAGTAGGCTACTAAATTTACTTTTCAAAAATCGAAATTATCTGTTAAATTGTGATTGTTTAGTTGTTTAGTTAGCCTACCCAAGGATAAATAATAAATAAAAATTAATATAAACTAATTTTCAATGAAATAATTAAAACAAATAGTAGTCTAGGTGATAATTAAAAGTCATGGTGAATACAACATTGAGTTTTATTCTACTATCAACCCTAGATTACATATGCCAAAATTGTGTCACGGGATTACTTATGTATCGTAAATTTGACTACATACTAACAAATATTAATTTTTTTTTTACTGTACTAAAATAATTTTGTAATTATTTTTTTTTTTAAATTGTAATTGTATCCTATCATATTTTAGGGCTATATATATATATTAAAAGTGTTATACATCAAATAAATAAAATAATTTGTACCACTAATATTTTATTTTTGTTACTCTTTAAAATTATTTAATAACATACAACAGCATTTTACGGCTTAAATTCTGTCCACTTCGAACCTAAAAAAATTTGTATACTCTAAAAATATATGTTTTAACCGACTAAGCGTCAGGCACTTTTTTACTGCTTGTACACTAGTCATTATCACTTAGATAGAATGTATCCTATTCAAGTAAAGTGTACACTATTATACATTTTATTGCTCAGGAAAGTATGGAGAACATTGCCATGTAAACAAAATATTTTAACAAATTTCTCTAACTATTTTTGCGTTTCAAAAAAACAAATTGGTAAACCAAAGTTTTAAAAGTAAGGGTTTTAGAAAAATACTACACAATTTTTTTAGTTATAAATCCAACATATAAAAATAGGGGAAACCCCTGCTTTCTCCGCACGCCAACCTCGTTGGAACCTTCTAACACGTAATCATTTTATGTTTTCCTTATAATAATTGTTTAGGATTCATAATAACCCCAAAGCTAAAATGGTAAATAATGTTAAATGTTCAAATCAAATTTTTCGTATATTTTATAACAGCACTTATAATAAATGTTAAAAGAACCAGCAAGGCTCAGGTCTATTCTTTAATAAAAACCTAACCTTAAAGTTAAAAATACAAATAATTGCTTCAAAGTATGAAATCAGCGGTTATGAAAATATTGGAGCAAACAGTCATTTTATTCAATTGGTCGCTGTGGTAATGAATGTAAATACATGTGTTGGTTCATCATTCTAGGTCTAACATAAGATTTTTTCTGACTAAATTTACAAATATTGAAATACAAAATGTTTTTATTAAAATGAATTATAGCCTATGTTAATCAGGAATAGTGTAGCTTTTTATTTCGTAGATCAAAATTTCTTGGGAATCGATGAAACCTTACTCGTAAAAAGCTGTCTTTTTTGTTTGAGTTACCGCAGCCAAACACGGCACAAAAAGGCATTATAATTAATGGTTATTAATTATAAGAAATGTTATTACAATAATACACTATGTTGCCTACAATTAATGACATAATTTGACGTCAAAAGCTTGAAGGTCGTACAGGTTTCGGCGTTAAATATGCCGAAGGAGTCTAGACTGGAGCTCCGACTGTGTAGCACTCTACGTCACGGGTAGGCTGGAGTGGAGGGAGAAGCTGCGCATGCACACACCTTCTTTAATACGCCTTGACTGCAACCTACGTCGTTAGTCCAAGTTTTTGTGTATAAAACTTATATTTTATTATTCTGCATTAACTGACGAACACAACGATGTCCATAAATAGTGTTTTGAGGTAAATGTACAGCAAATTTTGAAGGTCTAAACATAAACATTGTTTCCAAGTGTTAAAAAGTCTGACAGTGTCGTTTTAATATGGCCTGTATTACACTATCAAATTTCTTTGTCAAAGATCTTTGATCAAATTTCTTTGATGCAATATTTGATAGTGTAACATGCAATCTTTTATCAAAGTTGGCACACATCAAATTTATTTATCAAAGGTTCTCTAAGAGAGAACCTTTGATTAAATCTTTGATCAAAGATCTTTGGCAAAGAACTTTGATAGTGTAATACAGGCCTATATCAAAACAAACCTAAATTTATGTAACTGTTGCATGTATAAAATATAATCTATTCTGTTCAGACAAAAACATAAAATACAGCAATACTTCATTATAACACAATAATTGTGTTTTAAAATCTCAAACTATTGTTGCGTCCTACATATTTGTTATTAATGAAGTTTATCAAACGTTGTCAGTTATTTTATTAGTTATCGAATAAAATAAGACACTTCTATATTGAAAATTTCAAATCATTTTATTATATCATTTAAATTTACCAATTGCTAATTAGGCCTACAATCAACATTTTATTCTATTAAACAATAACAATTAAAGGTCATTGCCAACTCAAAACAAGAATTCTGTACTAGAAAAAAGAAAAGAAAGTACTGTAATATACAAATAAATACCCTAGATTAACATTTGTTATTTTAATGTTTTTCTACATTTACAATAACATTCAATACTTAAACAAAAAGTTGATATTTTCCATTTCAAATACATTGTGGTGTTTCATTATACATGTACCAAGAATAGTAATTTTAGTTGGTTTATTTTATACAAATTACAATGTTTGGGGCATTCTTTATGATTCTGTCAGTTACACAACTTTTTTGCCTTTCTTTTCAGTGTGTTTTTGTCCTTTTCAGCATTTACTGTCTTTCTTTTTTCATTGTGTCAGTAACACTTCTATAATAGTTATTTAGTAATATGTTACTAAATGTATAGAGACACTTATCAATAAGTTTCTTAAAACTTACCCCACAACTATCACAGTTACTCTGTGTCATTATTCCTAGATTACAAAACTCAGCAATAATTTCTTTCAATACTTTTCTTTGGTTAGATGCTGATAAAAACTCTCCTTCATACCTTTCAGATATTATAGTTTTGAACACTTTGAATCCTACAACAAAAAAACTCTCTTATCGACTTAGCACTTTGACCTTACACCCTTACAGCCTCGGATTAAGGACTGCTTTGCTTCGATCGCAGCGAACCAAACTCGCTTCGCTCGATTTTAGTACTTTTATGGTGTTTTACGTTTTATGATCGATTTTGAGCGTACCAAATTAGCTTTTAAGGTCGTGTAAAAAAACAAAATGTGCGTAATAATCAACTCCTTTAAAAGCGAGTGTACGAGCGTACGTACGTACATGAATAGCATATAAGAAAACAGCTGATTTCACCCATCATCTGTAAACCCAATGTAGATTACAGTTTGGGGTTATATTTACAACTTCAATCGTTATATTTTTTTGTGAACTTGATTTTTTTTTAAATATGAGTTATAGAACTAATGAACACTACAATTTACGTTATAATATTTGTGCAAATGTAAGTGGGCCAAATTGCGCAAAAACCTTACATTTATAATGAAAAAATCATTTATCGAGAGCTTTATATCAGTCTTCTTCCTTTTTCCGAGGACTGTAGCTGAAATACCTATGCACAGAATTGTAATAAATTTAATTACCTTTCGAATGATATAACCCAAAAATTTTAATCGGGCTTATAAGTGGGAGGAATAATGCAATTTCCAAGCTCTAACTTTGACATTTTGGTTTGAATCAAATAGGCCGCCATTTTGTGTCAAGTAAAAAAATAAAAAATCAGTGTCTGGGAAATACTAAAAGGACCCTTCCACTAAAGGTTCCGCTATTTTGAAGCATATTTACTAAAGTTTTATCAAGGTGGGAAAAACCCATATACTTATATAACCTTAAATCCCTACACAAAACTATTAATCGGTATAACTTCGCCATTTTGAATAGGATCGAAAAAGAAAAAAAAGGCTATCTGAAGAATCCTACTAGGACCCTTTCACCAAAAAATCAGCAATTTGGAAACATACTTAGGCCTACTACCACTTATCAATCCGGGAATAAAACCTATATAGGCTATATAAATTAATGAATTTTGGGTATCGTCTCCAAATGGTCTGAAACGGATAGAAAATAAGTTTTACCCTCCTCCGACGAACCGTTTTCAAGTTGGGTCGAGTGTAATAGCTCTTATTTTCTTCAAAAAATTCGGCTAATTACCTGTTCAAAATTTGCTAATTTGGTTTCTATGGTAATAAACAAAAACCTTTCAAGAAACGTAACCAACTGTATAAAATAACAAATAGAACAGCTGATTCGGATAACCAGGAGAGCGTCGTCCATCACGCTACAGTTGAAACCAACACAAGTCGACCAACCCACTGCGGACTAACCTACGCTTTTCCTAACACCCAACTTCTAAATTCCACCGAACAATAAGTAAACTCTGATTACGCGAGACTGACAGACGCACGTCAAAACTCGCTCATTGCATACACAACAATCAGCATAATTAGGCTTATGTTGGCAACGCTGGGACAAAACAAACACGATGTCAATACGGTCATTTGCATATGAAAAGGTTGGCAATACTGTATTTACAAATACACCTCGGTAGGGGAGACGAACATCTGGCGATGAAGATGTCGACCGCAGCAGGACAATAACTGAATGCTTTTTTACAGTTATTTGTTATTTTTCCCCGTGTTGGAGTGTTATGGAAAATAAATAGAGACTTTAACGCGGGGTTTGTGTGAACGCGTCACCCTTGTGTAAGTGGATTGATTGACGTTTGCATCTTTTATATTTGGATCGTATTATTGTTGTTTTTCTATTTGTTATCGATTCTACCACACAATTTCTTTAGTGAGATTTCTTTAGTTATAAATCAGTTCTGTTATAATGGTAATTTTATTTTCTCTATGCATTGTAGTAAAATTCTAATCGTAATGTATTTTAAGTTGTAAACTAATAAAAAATTGAAAACACACATTTTTTAGTATTAAAGTCAATAATCTATAGTATTTATAAAAGCCAAATACCATTGACTCATCACAGTTTCTCCAAAACCACGAGGCCTACAAATATGAAATTTGGCACTAATACTCTTTATATGCTCTAGACGTGCACTAAGAAAGGGTTTCCGAAAATTCGAAATTTTAGGGGGTTTTGAGGGGTCAAAGTTACTAAATCACGATTTATCAAAACCTACCAAAAGGATTGGAATGAAATTTGGTATGTAGCTTCCTCTATGGCCATGGATGCTCGCTTAGAAAGGGTTAAAAAAAAAATCCAAATTTTAGGGGGGTTTGGGGGGTCAAAGTCACAAAATCACGATTTCTCTAAAACCATCGAACGGATTGGAATGAAATTTGGTATGTAGCTTCCCCTAGGGCCATAGCTGCTCTCTAAGAAAGTTTTTAAAAACATTCGAAATTTTAGTTGAGGTTTGGGGGGTCAAAGTTACTACAAAAACCATCGAACGGATTGGAATGAAATTTGGTATGTAGCTTCCTCTAGGGCCCTAGGTACTCGCTAAGAAAGGGTTTTAAAAAATTCGAAATTTTAGGGGGGTTTGGGGGTCAAAGTTAGTCTACTAAAAAGAAACACCGAACGGATTGGAATGAAATTTATTATGTAGCTTCCTCTAGGGCCCTAGGTGCTCGCTAAGAAAGAGTTTAAAAAAAAATCGAAATTTTAGGGGAGGTTTGGAGGGGTGGGTCAAAGTTAATAAAAATCCCCATAAGAAATACATAGTGTAATATATTTACTGATATAGCCTAATATATTTTTTGTTAATATACATTTAACTTTGATTTGTCTATCCGTGCAAAGCCGGGTCGGGCCAGCTAGTTAAATATATAATAATAAATAATGAACATGAAGAAAAGTACATTACGACAAAACAACACAGTTAAAAATCAATTTCATTATAGGTGCGCACCTTATGATTAATATGTTGCCAAATCAATTGCTAGGCTATATAAGTGAGTTAGTAAGTAAAGGTACGTACGTGAGTAACATATAATATAACAGCTGATTTCATCCATCATCTGTAATCCTTAAACAAAACCCAGCGTAGATTATACTTTGGGGTTATGTTTACAACTTGATTTTTTAAAATATAAGTTATAAATGTATGTTATAATACGTTGTAAGATTTGGTTTGAGGTTATAAACTGCATATAAATACAAACTTTTATCATCAATATCCAACGTTTATCGTATTCGTTTATTCGAATTTAAAGAAGAGATACATATTCGTTTAACGTCGGAAACATTCGTACAATTTCGTATAACATATAAACATAAATTAGATTATTTATAATCTTAATATAACTTCTAAATCATTTGATCTATCACCATGAAACAAAAAACAATCAACAAAATATTTTTTTATTTTCCTTTAAATATATAGTAATTTAACAAAAAGGCCAACAGTTAATTATCCTTATAACTGTACACATTTACCGAGTTAAAAATCCTGTTGGCATAGTTAGGTAGGAGATAAAGTCATTTGTCTTTAAATAGTATTATTTTTTAGTGGTGTATTTTTCTGATGTGTATCCAATTAATCTGCCTTTGATTTTTCACGGGGCTTAATAGTGTAAGCATAATACGTAGTTGCCATACAACTTTTGTATGCGATGAATTATACGACTTGTATGTCATTAAATACATTTGCAACAAGTTTTCATAGCGAAAGAAGAATTTAAATAAGCATTAGAAGAAGACCGAGCAAAGGGAGGATTCTTTAGGAGAAAAATTATAGTATATATCTCAATGAAAATGCATTTTATATATCGTTTGAACGTATTAGTGGCAAGTTAGCATAAGGTGTGTTTGGATAAAGATTTTTCAAACAAAATAGTGGAAATAATTGAACAGGTATATTACTTTATTTCTGATTGCCTTACTGAACTGGTTGATTTAACTATAATTTTAAAACTTACATTTATAATAGTGAAGTGAAGGTTTGATAATGCCTGAATAGAAAAGGCGAAACGTACGTCACCAGGGAATAAAAAAGAAAAATAAAGGACTGAGAGCTGTAAGTACACAAAAAAGTAAAATTATAGTTATATTACGTTCAACAGCGTATTTTGCACATAGTTGGCACTCCTGCCGCAATATGTTGTGAATATATTGTAAATTATTATCTTAATTACCTTCTTGAAATTAGTAGCATATTTTTTACTAATTAAAATTTAAAGTATGTTATTAGTGAAAGTATGAAGATCAGTATTATAATTAAAAAAAAAAGGAAACAGCATTCACACTTTTGATAAAATGAGCAATGAGTGGTATTGAAAGGAAAATACAAAGCGCAGCGTTTAGATTTAAAATATAAATATTCCTTCCTTCTAAAACATCCTATCCTAATGTAGTCCTCATTTCAATTGCTCATCCATCCAAATATACTCGCTTAACCCTACTTAATCCACATTAGATACAGTCTCATTGAAATCGGCTCTTCGGTTCGCAAACATTTACTATAAACAATATCCCACCCTCTCCGGCACCGCAAGCTTCGGCACTGTTTGTCGACAAAACAACGACGAGTTCGGGAGACTTTAACGCCGTAGCGACGATGATCAATGTTCGAGGCTTTGTGCCTGTGCAATTGGATTAGTGCGAGTCGGTTACGTGCTGGAGAACGCACGCTTCGCGGTGTTGTGTCGGACATGCATGAGATGAGACGAGGAACGATTTTATCTGCTTTGTACTTGGAGAAGGGAATCTGTGGTGATGCTGTATCAGTAGTTTATCTGGTCGGGGTTAGTATGGATAAAACGGAGAGAGAATGAACTAATGTAGCAATAGAAAGACATATAGATAAGGTTGTATTTCATAAAATTTCCCCTACTTAAAATAAAGTATTGACTCAAATGAGGAGAGCATTGCAGATTTATTTAAGTGAACTGTATGGGTCATCTGGGATTTCCACTTTCTAAAATACCAAAACAAAAGAGACAAAATGGTGAATTTTTTACTTTATTTGGACGCGCATAGAGCTCCGCAATTGAACCTGTTAGCTAAATAAATAATTGGTATTAAAATACTTTCTTGCTGATATTTTTT
>JAGFPH010001425.1:60534-98101 GCA_018207615.1 Philaenus spumarius
CCAGAGACTTGAACGCATCTCAGCATCGGTATCCTCACCATTGTATCATTTGTTGATCCGTATAATTTGTGCCGAGATCGTGTATAGGAAATCACAAGGAACGCGAACTCGGCTGACAAAATATAGACTGTAATTGCCTCTCCACATCTCTAGGACTCTCGAGTAGACCTAGTTAGTCCTCTGTCGGCAGAACTCTTCGCCGCTGGATGACTTCACGCCTTCTTTTGTTCGCAGTCAGTTTTTGTTTCCGCTTGATAAGAAAATTAATTATTATCACCTTATCACCGACCTGACAGTAATGTACTGGTCTTTTGAAAAACATCCGATGTTGGTTGAAGTTAAAGCGGGCGAAAGAGCTTTGTTCTTAAAGCGGGCGAGTGAAATAATTCGTGATATCGGTTAGTTGAAAAACATTTCATTTTAATTTCATTGTTTGTTCGATTAGGACGGTGGTAACCCTTTATAGTTTGGTAATTTCTGCCCGTCTTATTTCGTCGTGATCTTGTACTCTACTACCTTTTACATTTTCACTATACTATAGTATAGAGAAAGTATAGTGATCGCAAAAAAATCGATGTTGAGAATTTTGTGAAATTATCCGTTTTGGGACCCACTGAGTCCAAAAAAGTGTTTTTTTACAAAGGGTCTGTCTGTATGTGTGTATGTATGTCTGTCTGTCTACATGTATACAAAGCTAGAGAGAAAACTATTCTATCGATTTAACAAATTTGCACCAGACATGTCAATTAGTACTGTATAGATGCACAAAAAAGGTTTTGAACATTTTTGAAAAACAACCCCCTTTTTGGCCAAAAAACGTCTATAACGATTTTGATAAAATTTTGCTTATTTTCAGCCCTTAATATACCCTACCATATGCAAAAAACAGCAACCTTCTAAAAATTATCGTTTAGCTAATAATAATAATAATAATTCATAATTTTTGTAGATTTTTTTGCCGAAAAAGGGATTGTTTTTCACAAAAATTCAATACCTTTTTTCGTACACCTATACAGGCCTAATTGATGTGTTAGGTGCAAATTCGTTCAAAATCGACCGAATAGTTTTCTCTCTAGTTAATAATAATAATAATAATATTTATTAGTTAATCTCCTACTTTAATATCACCCCTCCTACCTCTCCTACAATTATGAAGTCACAGTGAAACTGTTTGATAATTTAAATATATTTGTGAGAAAGTATGTGCCAGTTCCTGATACCGTTTATTTTATAAACATTTACATTACATTTACAAACCTTCGTCTTTGAAATCTGTGGAAAACCAACGAATAGTGCTAACACTCTTATATTCCAATAATAAAATCTCTAAATCATTATATTAATACGTAAATTTAAGTATATTTTTGTAGTGTTTATTATAAAACGATGGTGAATGGAACTTATATCATTCGAAAGGTACTGTGCCTGTATGTGCAGTAGGTAAAAACATATGTGTAGGCCCTATTAAGGGTGATTCAGAACTATGCCGCAATATCTCGGTAGCTCATTCTGTAGCTAAAAATAAGAAAAAAAGTTCATATAAACATAGGCCTGAAAACACTTCGTTTTCCAGATAGCCACCATTTTGGTTTTTACAAAATAATTCATATCTAGAGAACGGTTTGACTGATTAGTTCAAACTTGGTATGAAGTTTAACATAAGAATGATATATCTCAAGAAAAATAAGCGATTATATCCAATAATGCGTTTCAAAATGACGTCTGTTTAAAAATTGCAAACCCAAATTACTAAAAAACCGTTAATTTTAACAAACAATTTCAAGATACATTTTTGTAGCCCTTTTGATTCAATATCGGATGGTGTAACTTTTAATACAATCGGATGAATGGTAATAGCTAAGTTAAAGGTAACTAGCGGCTCTGACCCTGGACGCTTTGCGCCCCAACCTCGCCTCGGCCTTCGCTCGCATTTGGAAAATTCACAAAAGAATCCCGTTAATCTTTAGCTCGTTTGTACATAGGTTTGTAAAATTATGAAACCAGGCTTAAATATATTAACAGTAATTACAAGATTAATTATAACCTCAAATACATGCTTTAGAAACGTGAGAGGCTTTCATTACGATTTTAGTCCTAGTTCTACTATCTTCTGCCAACTAAAAGTTTTGAAAACAGGCCTAGATATACAGTAGTAAACATAACCTCAATAGCCTACTATGTTCCAGAAATGAGCCAGGCCTATATTACAAAATTGACTATTAGAATTTATCCATTTTTGCCAAGTTTACTTTTTCTTTTTTTTTTACAAAATAAATTGTTAAATCAGGCCCAATTTATTATAATTCTAAGGTGCTAAAAGAGTATAAATTGGCTTGTTTTTAACAGAAATTAAAAACTATCCAATGAACAGCTGATTTTGGACAGTACTCAATCTCACTTAAAAGAAGTATTCATACTTAATACTTCTTTAGGCGCACCGATCACTTTTGGATGAGTTAAAATATACGAACTAGCGATATGCGATTCACTTTGCATTTTTGATTTCGTCGATGGTTTCTTCTTCTTCAATGGTTCACGTACTAATATAAACCATAAGTTTAATGTAACAGCTGATCGTAAAAGAAGAAGAAATCGACGAAATAAAATAGGCAGTGGTAAATTCAAAGGCTGTATAGGTTTAATCTCGTCACGTTACCACTGAAATGGACATTGTGCTTCCTCATTTTGTAAGTTTTAATAAATTAATGTAAAGTACTTAGTGATGCCTCTAAAATGGACTTAGTACTTTCTCGTAATGCCTAAATATGATAACTTTGTTGCTATGGTAATGAATGTGAATGCATTAAAGGACAGTGTGTTAGTTCAAATATTCTAGTTATGTTTTTATTATTATTATTTGATTTTAGATAGTAATGTTTATGTTAATTTTTTAGTTTTTAGATTTAAATGGGATATGATAAAAGTAATGATCAAATTCCTCATTAAACCATATTGTTTAACCAACAATTCATATTCATGTAAGTTTTCACTTCTCTCGGCAGTGCCACGACTGCTTTCTTTCTTTTATTTAAATACTAGCTGACCCGTACGGCGTTGCCCGTGGTGGTTGGTATTTTCAGTCTTTTTAACGTAATTGCATTATTTTTAAGTGTTCAGTCAGTCAGTGGTATTTGGCTTTTATATATATATATATATATAGATCTTAAATAATAAAAGCACTATTGTCAATAATAAAAGATCTGAAATTATGATTTTAGTAACTTCGATCCCCCCAAACCCCCCTAAAATTTCAAAATTTTTCATACCCTTTCTTAGTGAGCGCCTATGGCCTTAGAGGAAGCTACGTACCAAATTTCATTCCAAACTGTTTGGTATTTCGGAGAAATCGTGATTTAGTCATTTTTACCTACCAAACCCCCCTAAAATTTCGAATTTTTTCAAACCCTTTCTTAATAAGCACTTATGGCCCTAGAGGAAGCTACATACCAAATTTCATTCCAATCCGTTTGGTAGTTTTGAGGAAATCGTTTTTAATTACTTTGATCCCCCCAAACCCCTCCTAAAATTTATAATTTTTTTCAAACGCTTTCTTAATGAGCACATATGGCCCTATAGGAAGCTACATACCAAATTGCATTTCAATCCGTTCAGTAGTTTTTGAGAAATCGTGATGAGTGTGTCAGTGAGTGAGTGAGTCAGTGGTATTTCGCTTTTATATATATAGATTACAATTGCAATATTCTTTATTTAATAAAAAAAGTTTAAAGAATTTCACACATTTTTCACTCGTATTACACTAACACACCCTACAAACGCCGAAAGTCTATTTTGCAACCGACAACCGAACACCCCGACCGCCCCTAAATCAAGACATCAACAGCGCTCCAGGGGTGGTTACATCTCCATCGACACAATATTAAAACAAAATTTATCGCTTTCAACCCTTACCGGACGGGGTTGAAATTATTTCCGATTTACAAAACAGTTTTATCGAACGATCCGGTAATCTTGTCGATGAAAGGTGACGCAAAATATTGATTTAGAATCGGCAAAGGGTTGTTTTGTGCCCCGCCCTTCGGGGTTTTATTGTGACGAAACTATTATTTCGTTAAAGTCACCTTATTTATGGTTAAGGTGACAAAGGTAAAGACGTGGAATAAGGTCGGTTGCTTTTGAAACTACAATTTTATGTTGTGTTTATTAGCCATTCAATGTATTATGTTTTTAGGCTGTATATCTGACGGTGTTTAAAAGGGTTGCATAATGGGGCAGTTGCGAGTGTCAAAAGGTAAAAAGTAATGAAAATTTGTTGAAGCTCTTTATTTTTTTAATTTATTACTGCTTCTCATCTTGGTAAGATGGCAATAATAGGTCTATACAAGTTATACAAATCGAAAACGTATCCTTGGATTTTTATAATTTTTTTTACTGAAAATATTAGTGAATGGAACTGAAGGGCTCCGCCTTAGCTCACTAACCCCCACAGCGACTCTCAGGGAAACAAATGCAAATTATCGATTAGTACTGAAGGATTTGGATTGGGTAGCGTTGTGGGTAGCGTTGACTTGGATCATGACACATGCGCAGAATGGTAACTGTTTTTGCGTGAATGACTGGAATTTGTTTACACAAAGAGAGAAATAGCTGTCAAAAGTACACTTATTAAATAATTCACCTAGTGAAGCGGTAAGTTTTAGCTTGACCGTTCGGCGTTTCGTTTGTGTGTCTTTCTGTCTGTCTTAAGATTACGGCCAAACGCCTTGACCGATTGTCATGATGTTTTACATGAATGTTCCTTACTCCTAGGCCGAGCGATATATGTATAAGTTTTTTTTCATTTTTAACACCTTAAATAAAATAAAAACGGCAGCCGGACCGTTTCTCTCTGTGTAAGCTTTTTTCCAAAGCCAGTTTGTGGCTTAACCATAAGTCAATTGAAAAACTAGTAACATTTTGCGGGTAGAAAATTTGATGTTCTACAAAATTGTTTCTTGATTTTTTCCGTATCTCTAACGGTAAGCTCACAAAATGGCCGCAAACTTCAAATTTGTTTAAAATCGTTCAAGTTTTGGTATTTTAACCATGTTTTCATACGTTTATTCTTTAAACCTTATGATTTTATGGAGAGGGAGAGAGAACGCAACCTGCTGTCTTGCTCTTTCCTGCGCTGCGTCAGTGTGGCCGCTGTGACTGTGAGTGGAGGAGGAGCCGAGATAAGGAGCCCGATTGGCGTTGCGTCACATTTACAAAGAGTGGGTAGACTGTTCTCAAAACTACTAGTATAATTTGAATGATTCCAAAACTAACTTAATTCTTACATATTGCTGTTGTCTCTAAACAAAATAACCAACTAACCCCAGAGGCCTATTCCACACAGGTAGATTACTATTACAATTCCCCTAATGGTTTTACAAGTTACTAGTTAAAGGCGTTCCATGAACAATTACACACACAGACGACTCAGCTGTTTCTGTGGTAAGTCTTACGGATAAATTACTGTCTCAATGGAACAGGATTTAAAATCACCGCAACTGTATGTGTGTGTTTTTTTAATTTTTTTAACACGTTCTTAAATGTACCTAAGACCAGTTATTTACTTTTTAATGTATTGGGGAGGCGAACTTCCAATAAATTAATTAGGTATCGTAACACGGGATGTGGTTTGATAAATGAATGTGCGAATTATTGTGATTGTGAAATTATTAAGAATGTTAATGTGACATTATTAGAATGTTTCGTTTTACACATCAATCAGAAGTCAAACTGGAAATGCATGTTGATAAATATGAATGAAAGTTTTTTTATAAAGAGTGTAAATGCAAATACCGATACAATTCATTATTCAACCAGAAGTAGATCTGCACTGCACTTAAAACGACCTTAAGTAAACCGCTCTTGCTTACAAAGGTCATTTTGATTTTTAGGTCCAAAAGTTTTTAATTTGCTTCCTATCCACTCGAGAACGGAACAAAATATACATTACTTCTGTAAAGAGTTGACTGATGAAATGCGAAGTAATTGATCACTTAATTTGCGTAACTTACAGGATCTTTAATTTATTCGATTTTGAACAGTGGTGTCTTATTTGTTGTATTTGCATTTTCGTTCGTAACCAAAATATGTTTAATTTATTACAATTGCATAGTAACGTTTTATTTAGTAATAATTGTTTATACCTGTGCTCTTATTGTTAATCTTTCTCCTGCCTGTTCGCGTGTCTTGTTTGTCCTCTAGCAAGCCGTACAATGTCAGTTTGTATATTATATTATATTAAACAAATACAAGAGCACTGTGGCGACAAAATCAAACTGATTAAATAAAAACCCCGAACCACAAAACAAGGAACAAAAATAATAACTAAACAACTAAATTGTAAGTTATGTTTAATACGTTACCCTTATGTACATTTCGATGACATGGTCATCATCCTCAGAGGGTTTTAACACTACTCAGTTAAAACCCTCTGAGGATGATGACCATGCCATCGAAATGTACATAAGGGTATCCTCAGAGGGTTTTAACACTACTCAGTTAAAACCCTCTGAGGATGATGACCATGTCATCGAAATGTACATAAGGGTAACGGATTAAACATAACTTACAATTTAGTTGTTTAGTTATTGTTTTAGTTCCTTGTTTTGTGGTTCGGGGTTTTTATTTAATCAGTGTGTATATTATATGTGTAAAGGTAAACCAAACTATTTTCTCCTTTTTTTCTCATTTATGTTTTTATGATGTATTTTTTCTTTTGATTTTAGAAAAGATCTGTTAATTTGGACTAACCATCGGTTACAGGATAAGATGGTTACGTATTTCCTAAATATAAGACATAAGTGTAGGCCTACCTTTTACATAAAAGAAAGGAATAAATAAAAAAATGTATTATTGAATTTAAACAAGAGGAAGTGTTCGTAGTTAGTATCTGTTAAGAAAAGTGTGCCTTTAATGAAATATGAACAAAATATACCATACATCAGTAGAATCCAGGGTTCAGTACGGTATTGAATGTGGGTGTGGCATCATTAACTTTGAATATATAAGGCCAACTTTGGTCAAACAAAAACATCTCATAAGATGCATACTACAGGTGCCTACAATGTCCATTCTTTAACTCTGTTTAGGCAGTTAAAACTTCTTCCTTAAAGACATCTAATTTGTATTGCCAATTTATACTGGTCTAAACATAATAGAGATTTGACTCGTCCCTTTACTAAAGTTTTTGTGATATTCTATTTGTGTTCTACGTCAAAAATGTTTAATATGATCCCGCGTTTTTAACAGACATCAAATTCAAAACAGAATTTCTAATGCAGTTGGAAAATAGTTAGTTTCTCTTTTCATAAAATCTTTAGTTTTTTTTAGATATCTTTGAAAAGTTGGACCCACCGCCATCTTAAAACGGATAATTTCAACAAATCTTTGAACGGAATTTTTCACATTTATGTAAACCAATTTCATAAATATGAGTGCTGGATTTCAAGAATTTATCTTTAACCGTCCGTGAGATATTTTTCTTCTTCAAAACCTTTACAGACAACTTCTATAAATTTACTAACATCAAAAGAATGAACCATCTGAATGACAAATGATATTTTGGCTAAAAACTGAACGTATGAATTAATAATCGACCAGAATAAAGTGCAAGATCAAATCAGATATGGCGCATTTGAAGTAAGATACTTCTAATACACTCCGTCAAAAGAACATTCGGTCATAATACTGGAGTCAAAACATTTTTTTATTTTTACATTTTACAAAAGCGATTTTCGTACTGATGTTTATGTCTATAACTGTGGTTATAAATTGATTATTCTAGCTCGTGAAGATGGTGATTTTATTGTCGAAACACGTTTTAGTTATTAAATATATTAGTTGCGAGATTCTGTGCAAGTTTAATTATATCAATATATATCTTCTCACAAATCTCGCTCAATATTTACTTACAGGATCTAAATAATTTGTTGCTATAGCAACTTCAGGGAGCAGCGTACAGTACAAGTAAGCTGAACGCCTGTAACTAGCCTCCAACCAAATATAGCAGACCGTACGAGCGTGTTTAACCACTCCGCCACCTCTGATCCCCGAGCCGATGTCCAGAACTAAGTTTGTCACTTTCATAAAATAAAACCACTATTCCTTATAACTCTTGAAAACCGATCCCTAATTATATTGTTACCTCAAAACCTTTCACACTGTCACCAAACTTGTATCCACCGAGATAAATGACCCCCGACCGAAAACCTCTAAATTGAGCTATTTATACAAAATATTTCTCAAACTTCACAGTTCCGCTTTATAAAGGGAGCCGACTTGTACAATAGCGACGGCCTCATAAATCGTAACACCTCTAGGTCTGCCATTGTTGTTTATTTAACATCTGTGGGAATGACAAGTCAATCGAAGAGGCCGTGGCAGCTGCGCGCGCAATCCGATTAGCTAGACCGTGGCGCGTTTGATGTTTGTTTAAGGGATTTACAAATGTTTCTGTACAGGATGTGATGTAATGTGATGACTTTAGTTTTGTGAAAATCGGTCGACACTTTTGGGAGGAATGGAAATCCTGAAAACCAATTTTTATACGGGCTGTTAATACAATCGGCCATTTTGTATTTTTATTAGAACAACACCCTATACACTTTATAGGTAGATATTTAAGTTTTCAATTTTGTATTATTTATCTAATACAATTTCAAAATTCTACTACTTAAAAGTTCAACGTCACATCCTTAAAAGCCGCCCACTTTACAGAAAATGTAAATTTAATCAAATATTATATCACTAGCGTTAATTAAAAAGGTAAAGGCTAATAATTTGTAAAAAAAAAGTATGATTAAATTCATAACTTATATTATATTATCATTTAATAAACGGTACCAGGAACTCGCACATACTTTCTCACAAACATATTTAAATTATTAAACAGATTCACTGTAACTTGTAGGGTGGAGTAGGAGAGGTGATTTTTTATTAAAGTTATAGATTAACTAATAAATATTATTATTATTATCTAGAGAGAAAACTATACGATCGATTTCAAACAAATTTGCACCAAACACGTCAATTGGGTATTTATAGATGCACGTAAAAAAGGTTTGAAAATTTTTGAAAAACAACCCCCTTTATGGTCAAAAAACCCTAAAAATCCGTTATTATTATTAGCTAAACGAGAATTTTTAGAAAGATGCGCATTTTTGCATATGGTAGGGCACATTAAAGGCTACAAAAAAGCCAAATTTTATCAAAATCGTTAGAGCCGTTTTTTATAAAAAAATAATAACTGATTTTATGGGGGTTTTTTGACCAAAAAGGGGGGTTGTTTTTCAAAAAATTTCAAAACCCTTTTTCGTGCATCTATACAGGCCTACTTGACATGTCTGGTGCAAATTTGGTTGAAATCGATCGAAAAGTTTTCTCTCATGCTCTGTATACATACAGACAGACATTTTGTAAAAACCACTTTTTTGGACTCAGGGGGTCCCAAAACGGACATTTCCACAAAAATCTCAACATAATTTTTTTTTGCGATCACTATACTTTCTCTATACTATATAGTATAGGGAGAAATTAAAATATGAACAATTTTCCCAACCATCTCAAAATGGCGACTAATATTTACTCCCGAACCAATACCGTGGATACGTTTCAAGATGGAAACGTTGATTACAAGGTGGGTGAACTATTGTTTTTCGTAAATTATACATTTATTGCTACATATATGTAAGCAGTCATGGACATTATTAATGCTACATGTCATTTATACACATTCCAAAAAGTACAGTGGGAGTATCTGTCTACAAACACTAACAGAAGCAATAATTTCTTTGATGATGTTTTCACCGCACTATCTGGATCAACAGAATTGGCTCAGAGAATTTTCACAGAAGAGAAAATTACACTAATTTCTCCTACAATAACGAGCCTAAGACGGAGAAATTTTGCTAAGGTTTGTCCCGATAAGGTTAAGGAGATAAAACTTTATTTAAATTTACGTTCGTAGTGCCACACTTGCAAATTTTGTTATTAAACGTTCTAATCAGAGAAATTTCGAGCTTCAAAAGGGGTTTTGCCACAATGGTGGAGAATGGAGATAAAGGTAAATATATCGTGACTGCGATCAAATATTGTATAGTTGTATAACACATTTCTATGATGATTTTTACATTCAGAACGTAAAACTTAAGATTTTATAAAATTGTTTGTAGCCTCTCAGACTGCCTTATTTAGGAATACATTGTTGTGTGTCTTAGCAGTTCATGTTATTAGAACCACGTGGGTAAACATCTGGGATTTGGGCCGTAACATGGCCTGTTTGGGACAACGTTTTTTTTTTGCACATATTTGCGACAGATGACGACGCAATCTTGTTTATTATGTGTGATGAAACATATAATGATGTGCTATAATGTATAAGGAAATCATATCCTATTAACTGTCAGAAGTCGGTGCTTATAACGCAATCAAAAACAAGATGGCACAGTCATCCGTCGCAAATCGGTGCAAAAAAAACGTTGTCCCATAAGAGCCCTTGTTACGCCCAAGGGACGTCTACTGACATGTTTAGCCATTCTACTGACGTCATCATCAGGTTGACGCTCAATACAAAGCCCTAACGACACTCAAACTCATTTGTATGCCGTGTAGTGTTGTTTAAAGTTGTGTTGAGTGCCTGATTATGACGTCAGTAAAACATGTCACAACATAAACAAGGATTTCTAAAACGTACAAGGTATTTATGACCATTTACTTTTAGGATTTTGTCCCTCGCAAGGAGGGTGCTATTTAATGTGGCCCGGTAGTTTAGGGGCTTCGCGAAAGCCTTGTTATACATTTTCTCGACGAGTTCAATTTCTCTGAAAGCACAACACAATCTTGTGATATGTTTTATAAGAATCATTTATGTACGATTCTTTCACACTTTTCTAATTTCTAAAGAAGGTAGTACTTACGAAAAGTAATGGAGTACAAATTACACTTACGTTAAAAAAAAAAAAAAAAACGATTATAGTATAATTTTTTAATTTCGGGATAGTCTGAAGTTCTGACGTGCCTGACCCAATTCCAGAACTGTCCCTTGTAAAACAGTGCGAAACTTTGTACAGCTTCCATTATACCCAACTTTGCTGCAACCGTGTGTTACATTGCAAGTAGAAACATATTCAGAAATATGCATTGTGAACTTTTTCACTCGCATTACTCTCATTTTTTGTTTATTAGACACTAGCTGGCTTTGCACGGATAGACAAATCAAAGTTAAATGTTATTAAAAACAACAAAAATATCAATAAATATATTACACTATGTATTTCATAAGGGGATTTTTAGTAACTTTGACCTCCCAAAACACCCTCTAAAATTTAGAATTTGTAGAAAACGTGTACTAGCGAGCACCTTGGGCCCTAGAGGATGCGACATACCAAATTTATTTCCCAATCTGTTCGGTGTTTTTTTAGTAACTTTGACCCCCAAATCCCCCCCTATAATTTCTAATGTTTTTAAAAATCGTTGTTATTGAGCACCTATGGCACTAGAGGAAGCTACATACCAAATTTCATTCCAATCCAATTGGAAGTTTTGGGGAATTCGTGATTTAGTAACTTTGACCCAAAACCCAAAACCACTTAAGATTTAGATTTTTTTAAAACTTTCTTAGTGGCACCTATGGCTTTAGAGGAAGCTACATACCAAATTTCGTTCCAATCCGTTTGATAGTTTTGGAAAAATCTTGATTTAGTAACTTTGACTCCTCCAACCCCCCCTAAGATTTCGATTTTTTTTCTAACCCTTTCGCAGCCAGCACCTACGGCACTAGAGGAAGCAACATAACAAATTTCATTCCAATCCGTTCAGTAGTTTTAGAGTAACTTTGACCCCCCCTTACAATCCCCCCTAATATTTTGAATTTTGTTAATACCTTCCTTAGCGAGCACGTAGGGCCCTAGATGAAGCTACATACCAAATTTCATTCAAATCCGTTTGGTGGAATTTTTAGTAACTTTGACCCCCCCAAAGCCCTCTAAAATTTTGAATTTTGTTAATACCTTCCTTAGCGAGCACGTAGGGCAATAGAGGAAGCTACATACAAATTTCATTCCAACCCGTTGAGTAGTTTTAAGAAATCGTGATGAGTCAGTGAGTGAGTGGGGTTTGGCTTATATATATTATAGATTATGTTTTATACTTTTTTAAACCAGAACGTAGAGCACACACACATAAATCCAGATCCTGAGAAAATAAAAACTCTTTTAAATAAATTATGAAAACATTATTACTATCAGCTAAGCATTTTAGATATCATTTCAAAATATAATTCTTTGACAACTACTTTCTATTCTATTGTGTTTACTGATTCCCAGACTCTCTCTGTTTAATAAATTGTTCAACCATTGATGCCCAACAAACAAAGTATCACCACGACGGATTATCCAATTAAAATTGTGGTGTGACCACGTGGGCGAGAGCCGAGAGCCCACCAGAGTAGATACTGCGGTTTTAACGTGTGATGAATGTTTCTAAATTTGTATTGTCAACTTCCAAGGATTTGAAACACAAAGACTTTAACGCTGGGTTGGAGTGAAGTCGAGGTAAACTATCGAAGATCCTGTAAAAAAATATTTCTTCTTAATACATAGCTGCAAACGTTTAAATGAAACATTAATTGAGACTAAAAAATAGGCTAAATGTTATCAAGTAAGTAACGCATTATATATTTTTCTTAGTAGCCTAAAATTTCAATTTCAATCGTTCTGAGTAAAATTATCGTCCGACACGATGAAAAAGAGACTCTCACAAGTTTGCGCACGAACCTCCTATATATATGTATGCCTATAGATTGATAGTAAGTTAGTAACATCAGACGATATTAAGCAAAAGAAATTGTATTCGTTCAGTTGGACTAGACATTTTGAACCATATATAACAGTATAAATTTACATCCCATTGAAATATTGTAAGAGAAAGAGGGAGGAGAATTTTTTTTCGGGGATCTAGCTAAGGGTTCTAACGATTTGCAAATATATAGGTTTTTTGACGTCAGGAATTGAATGTGCTAGGTCTTATGTCTGCAAAAATGCGCTAAGTCTTATGTCTGCAAAAATTCGCTAAGCAGCTCTTTTTGCCTATGCAAACTCTGAACTTCTTTTATATACCACCATTAAAGTCCCTAAGTAGGCGAATAGATACATTATGTAGGCCCCTACTAAATAATTTGATTTGGACATTTAACATTATTTACCAATATTAGCTTTGGGGTTATTATTAATCCTACACCGTTATTAAAAAGAAAACATAACATGATTATGTGTAAAGAAGTTTCCAACAGGGTTGAAGTGAGGAGCACGCAGGATTTTCCCATAGTAAAGATTTAAATTAGGTGAATCAACTAACAAATATAAAAATTTAAAGTAGGTGAATCACTTGATATTTATAGTTCATTTCACCTCAGCGTGAGGCAAATATAAATGACCGTAATAAAACCCTTACCCTCAGGCCTATTGTGCGACATCGGGGATGGGCACTTGTCGTCTGCCTTTGTATTAGAGTTATTGCTGTTTGTCCCAGTGCCATTATGCAAACTTTTTTAATTGAAAGAAAAACTTAAAACAAAATATATCATTCGCTGTGTTTTGATCGCGTGATTATTTTTATACCAAATATGAAGTAAATCGGTTGATTTTGGGGAAGGAAAAGTAAATAATTAAATCCTATGTGTTTTCAAATATTTTTTATCATCATGAATACGGAAATAAATTTACATTGAATAATGATGTTGAGTTTTATAAAAACCTCTTACTTACTACTGTACACAATAATCATCACCTTATAGTGGCCTGACATGCTTAACATTGTCGTTAATCAAACAATAACCAAGGCTTTATGTTTTGAATTGAAAACTCATAAAAAATACTTTACTCTTTATTTGGGCATTGGGCATTGAAAATTGACAACAAAATCAACCCAAGTATTATTAAATAAGCGTAAGTCCTTATAAGGGAATATATTAAATTTATATGGCACACCTACGTCATTGAAATAAATAAACTAATATTACTCTATTGACCACATTAGACTAATAACTTAATGAACCAATAAAGTAGCTATTTTTCACAAAACTAGATAGTTCAAAGAAATTTCAAGATTTCCGTTAAATATACTGTATTAGTCAAATTATATTAAATTTATAAATTAAATTAAAGATAAATAATAGACTATCATTAATGATGTACTTGTTTCGCCTGTCCCTAAATAGCCTATTAAAATTTTGTTTAGTGTGCAAGTAGCTAGAAGGAATAGCCTATGTTTAATTTTTATCCGTGCTATGTACTGCAATAAGATGTGTAATTTTATATTTTCGTGTAGCCCATGCTCTGTTTGTCTATAATATTAAGATGTATTTAATTTTAATTGTATTTTATGCTCGATGTATATAGAACAGTTATTTAATAGTTTTACTTAATGTCTATATTTTAATACTGCATTTAATTAACAAAAAAACTGTCAGGCCACTATAATGTGATGATTATTGTGTACAGTAGTAAGTAAGAGGTTTTTATAAAACTCAACATCATTATTCAATGTAAATTTATTTCCGTATTCATGATGATAAAAAATATTTGAAAACACATAGGATTTAACTATTTACTTTGCCTTCCCCAAAATCAACCGATTTCCTTCATATTTGGTATAAAAATAATCACGCGATCAAAACACAGCGAATGATATATTTTGTTTTAAGTTTTTCTTTCAATTAAAAAAGTTTGCATAATGACACTGGGACAAACAGCAATAACTCTAATACAAAGGCAGTCGACAAGTGCCCATCCCCGATGTCGCACAATAGGCCTAAGGGTAAGGGTTTTATTACGGTCATTTGGTTTTGCCTCACGCTGAGGTGAAATGAACTATAACTGTATACAGATTTAAAGTATTCAGATTAACTATAGAAAAACTATACACAGATTTAGAGTAGGTGAATTAATCAGCAGAAAATGATGCTTGGACTGGTGACGAAATAGCGCATATTACAATATTTTACTACAATGTTCTTGGGTTAGTAAATATTTTAAGATTTGTTTTAAAAATTCTGTAAGTAAAACTAAAATTTCTTGTCTATACATGCATGCTTTGTTAAATTTAATTCCATTTTTTCCAGAATCTACATAAAATTTCCGAAAAGAAAGACTTAGGTATAATAATGTTAAATACTGAAAGTTATCGCTGAAAGTTAAAACTTATAATCATTGTACGAAAATTAAGAAGATAAAAATGTTTAGTTTAGAAAGTGTCAAATATCATTAAAAACTTGACAAGGAGAGAGTGTATTATAGGCTACCAAAGGATACATTTTTCGTGAAAACAAAACTTCGGACTAATAGTTAGGAGTACGCCATACAAGTAACATAACATAACGTACGTAATTATGCACATACTAACACCTGGGGTTACTTAGCGGTCCAGACAACTAATGAACCCTCCTTAAAACCGTCGCTAATTCGCCGCGTGTTTATCCAACTAGACGACCAAAAAGGGTCACTTTGTTTATTTTTTCAGCGCAAAATAGATTTATTACTACGAAATGAAATCGGGCGGAAGAAATGACTCCGGCAGCTTGCGGTTTCGTTCGAGTCACTCAAGCGTCCCGCAGAGGGTTTCCCCACAATGTGAGAACACGGGAGAAATGGCCATGTCATCGTCGCTTCCATGCGTGGACGGGAAATTGTTATTGATGAGGTTTTAATATTATTAAATCGTTTGTTTTGTTGTGAGGTTAGAAAGGTGCGATGTTTGGTTTGTAAACATTTGGGTGGCGGAAAGAAAAAAACACATTAAAGCCTGTAATTCAATAAATAAGTAATACTGTGCAAGTCATATTAATAACAATATATTCGCGTTCACAAAAATAGAGAGCAAAATATTTTGACGAAGGTAAAACGCTTTATATAATAATATACTCAGGAATCATTTTCTACTGCACACACAATAAAAACCTCTACACGATTTAGTTTGTTAATTAATAAAATAATATTTTTAGGGATTTAAAGGGTATTTTTAGCTTTAGCAACAAATACAAAAAATGTCTACAGTATATCAGTATAAGGTAGGTTAAACATCCGAGGTTACAAGATATATAGGCCTATATATAGAAAACTGACATTAATTTCTTAAATATTTCTTTGTCGAATCAAGACAATCATTAATTAAACATAAATTAGACTGAAACCTAGTTTAAAATATGTTTCTAAATCTAAATAACTCATAATTTTCCAAGTAAGATCTAGCCTAATATACTGTTAAGTTAATAAAGCCTAATTAAATGTTCAAATGTTAGAAGCCAAACAAAAAAAAGGCCTATGTAAACCCTAGTTAAACCTTTTTAACCCAAGTTCAATCAAATATCTGAAGTAGTGCAGAATTTCATAAAGAACTGAAGATGTATAAATACGATAGTCACCATCTTTGTTTCTTCCTTAAAAGGAGCTACCAATTCGTTAATAATATAATAGCTTTCTAAAGACTTTAATAAACGGACAGAAACGAAAGCGTACCCTTAAATTACCGCAACAAAATAATATTATTTTACTTTACATTCTGGTAAAATGAATCATTTTGGACGTCTAAAATTGTCAAAACTCCCCAGTGGGACCCACTATTATTTTGTTTTTGATTTGGTGAAAAGGGGCGATTATAATACGTACTGGTATAAAGTTAATTCGAAAAGAACATAAGAATTATTAGAGAAATTTATATAACTATTAGTTTTCTTTTTTCTTACTATTTCGTTTAATTTATTACCTAATTTTATGTACATTAATATATGCATTTTGGGTTTTACCTATGGCAAATTGTATGTAACTCACAATTAAAATTGAAAACTAACGTGAAAAAAGTAAGTCATAAAGTTTCTTAACAAAATTTGGATTAAAAAAATATATTTCACTGATAAAAATATTATTGAAAAAAACGAAGTGTAAGACGAAGTTTTTGAAAAATAATGGCCTTCCGTCGAATAACTTGGTCACTAAAATAAACAAATGGCGTGCAATTTGACATGGCCTAGCAAAGAATTTTGATTTCCACACCACAGATAAAAGATTTATACTCTATTCCCAGAAAACCCTCTACCATGAAAAAACTTTCCAAGCAAAAGTCTGTAAATAAACAGACATTACCTCACGCTACCCTGAACTACAACTTAGATATGTTACTTGTAGTTAAATGTTACAGAAAGATAGATCTAATTCCTGTAGAGTACTCGTTCAAAGCGGCTATACCACTAACGAACACCACGCAATACCTAGCGGTGATCGGTTCCGACTAAAACGTGAAACACTTTCTTACTCCAGTCAGAAATATTTTTAGAGTATGTTTTATCTGGTAAAGCATTCAACTCTCCAAAAGGCGAAATGATCTAAAGTTTCCTTAGACAGCCAGCTTGTAAAACTCGTCAATTGTCTGAAACCTCTACAAAAGGTAAGTTCCTGATCGTTTGAACGTATCAGTTACAGAAACAAACTGGTGGAATCAAACAAACAAACGTCCTTACAAACACATTAAGACGGACAGCTGATGTTCAAGAGCATTGTAACCAGTCCGGTCTTGGGAATATCTCGCCTGGTGTCTTCACTGAGAGTAATGTGATACGTTAACAAAATATTACGTTTCCTTGCTCTGCAGTGATATCAGTAGCCGGTGATCTTATCAGTTAGACTATCTGGGGCGGTGTGTTTTGCATACTGTGTCTCAACAGGGGTTGCTACTAATGCAATGGCGGCGAGTATTCTATTACGTCAATATAGCTGTACAAAGTAGAACAAAATAACAAATTCTTCTTTTTAAGTAAGTCTAATCGCAAAGTTTGAACAATTTGCTTATTTGTAACACATGGTAAGATAGATGGAATCAAATATTTGCAACACCTTCAAGAAACTCCCAACGCTAGCCTCGGTGAATTTCTCACCAATCCAAGTTCCACAGTCGTGTTTACATTTTTAATTCAGCGCTATTGTGCCCGTTAAATGAAGCATTAACCGACCGCAAACGGCCGTGGAACATCGATTTGTTACAAAATTAATTAATCATCAAGAGCGACCCCTTCCCTAAGGGAGGGTTAAAGATTACACTAAGTCGAAACATGACACTCGTGCGTTCGTTACAAGCAGATCGGACTACGCGATAGTCTGGCGAGGGTTGGAAAGGGTTGACAGGTAGATGTGTTTGCGAGATATCGATCGCTGTTTTGAATTTGTGTAAAAATTTGTTTACAATTGGCGAGAGAAGGGGAAGGGTGGCGTGAACGTTTCTACCCGGGCGTTGAGGTCTCCTAGAGTTTTGACAGTAAAATACACTAATCCGAACAGCCAGAGGAAAACGTTGTTAAATAAACTAAAAGACAACAAACTGAACTGAATATAATATTGAAATACTCTTATGCCAGTGTGGTTTACAAAATCGAGTACACAGATTTAAAGAGTATAAAGCAAAACAATAATATTGTACCAATATTTAAAGTAGGAAAACCACTAAACGTAAAAGCCGTAAAGAAATTTAAAGTAGGTGAATCAACAAACATTGATCAGAATAAAGATTTAAATTAGGTGAATCTACTAACAACAAATATACAAATTTAAAGTAGGTGAATCAGTTGACATTCAACTGTATACAGTATAAAGTATCAGATTAAATATACAAAAACTTTATTCAGATTTAGAGTAGGTGAATAAATCAACAGAAAATGATATAAAAGATTTAAAGTAGGTGAAATATCCACGCAGTTAACGGAAAAGTATATAAAGAAATGATTTCGCTTTGTTAGCACTACAAGAAGGGACGCGCCGGCCTAAATATTATCAAATGTAAATTTACGACGCCAAACAACAAAGAAAAATAAAGATACATCGAGATGATATGAAAAGAAGATATCTCGTGCCACGAGGGTCGGGGGTAGTCCAATTTGTTAGGAACCCAGCCCCCATTACCGGGGGTTGTTCCTGCCCAAGCAAGATACCTTAGACATGTATTGTTAGCGACTGTTTTATATGCGACCCAGTTTAAAATATTCACCGCTCCGCAATAATGGCATGAATTATTGGAACAAGCTGCTAAGGGAATTCCCTCAAAAACTTTGCCATTGTTGAGAGGTTTTTAGTAAGGTTTATAATAAACACATCTGCCCAGAAATTGTATAATTTACTGTTATAAAGTTGGAAGACAACTTTTAAAACTAAAGTGATTAGAAAGCCAGCATCAGCCTATAAAATTCTGTGGTTTTCCACGAAAAATAAATACATTTAGAACAAATTGTTTTAAAATCTGTCTGCTTTATCATTGAATACGTGCAAATATATCTAAAAAGTGCTTATATATAATGTTCAGATTGTAAATTTTCAAGAGGTTACGGTGTGCACAGTTTAACTAAAGATATAACTTACATGATTTTGATGAAACTCATACTGCTATGTTCCATTGCTATTAAAAATTAAATAGTTTTTTGTCGTGAATTTTCAAAACGGAACTGATATTCTGGAATTAAGTTCTCCTAGTTTCAGATACTCTATAACGGGAGTTACTTTTAACCTTAGAAATTCGTGTATTATATTAAATATCCGAATGATCGTAAATAATACACTCAATTATCCATCGTTAATAAATATTAATTACTAGCTGACCCGTGCAAATATTTCGCAGGTTAGTAGTACTTACCTGATTGTATACTTTAATTTAAGTCACTTAATTACGTTTATTTATTTACGTAGGTTTAATAGTTTAAAGCGATTTATGTTGATTTCATTTGAATTGTTTTAGTGATAGTTTACACTTGCATATAGAATGTAAACAATCTAACTAACAGCCGTCAGGTTAGTTTAGCAGATTGTTAATAGACGGCGCCTTTCATTAGGAATCATTTTAAAGTGTTTAATAAGTTTTTTTAATGAAAACATAAATTTTAAACTATTTGTCTATTTTTCGTCAATAGCGGAGAATATAATCTATAAAATTTCATTTGAATAGTTAATTTTTATGAAGATGTATGGTATTGCTTAAAAAAAACCTTTGACAAATAATATATTTTGTTTAACAAAAACATTAATTTTAAGCTATTTGTAAATTTTTAGTCAATAGCGGGGAACATAAGCTTTAAAATTATGTTTCAATCGTTAATTTTGATAAACAATTAAAGGAGATATGGCATTCACACAAAAAAAAAACCTTCTTTGAGAAATAATTTATATGAAAGTACTTTAAATAAATTTCTTTTGACGAAAAAATTTATTTAAAGCTATTTGTCTATCTTTTTCATTAGCGGAGGAACATAAGCTTTAAATGATGTTGTCATCATTAAATTAGATGAAGAATTAAGGAAGATGAATTGTCGCAAAAAAACACTTTAAGATACTATATAAATATATGACACATTTTTTTAAACAATATGAGACCTCACTCTTGTGCAAAGTGAAATTTAATAGCGTTTCCATTTGTATTAATAATTAATCTGGTCTCTGTAGAACTCATCAACTTACAGAGAGCGGTTCTTTTGTTTGAATTAAAAGATAGGCCTTTTACAGATAATATTGATACAGATGTAATTAGATGGGGTTTTAAATATCGAGGAGAATTGCTTTAACTGAAATATATACCGTGGATAAACAACATGCAATGTAGCTGTTCGCTGTACAATTTAGACGGAATTGAAAATGTTTTCCACTTTGTGGGCACTTGTAAAATTTACAGAGAAATAAGAAGAGATTGGTTTTTGCAGAATTAACAAGAAATAAGTAATTAGGTTATTTGAATGGCGAGAATTGGGAGCGGCTTGGAGAATATCTCAGGCAGGCATGTAAATGTGGAATTTGATTAGTGAGTTTACAATATTAAATTGCGTATTTATATTCAGTTCTTTGTTTTTGTTTAGTTTTTGTGTTGTTTGGTTTTAAATTTAAAATACGAGCGTAATTTGTTTGCTGTGTTATCTATGAAATTATTATCATTATTTTTTAAGTATTGTTAGTGTTATACTTGCGTAAATTTAAATAAGTTAAGTATTTGTGTTTGCTTAGTGTTCAGTTGTCAAAGGGTGTGTGCCAACCGGGCAGACGGTCTTATAACCACTGCCCTCTTAATGCAAGCCAGACAGGTAAACACTTCAAATGTTTAAATCAAATTTGTGTTAAACCTTGAGTTTTGAATAAAGCATATTTTCATTCGTCCGTTCACTAAATACAAACTTCAATACAGAGAATGATTTATAGAGTGCAGTAAATTAAAAGAAAAACTAGAAGGAAAGGAAGAATACTTCGACCACGCAGCTGAATCGGTGACGTAATGGGTTTCTATGTTTTAGGGTGTTAACCAACTATTTGGGAAATTTGTCTACTCACAGAGGCTCTGAAAAGTTGCTACGTGTACGAAATATATTAGTACAATTTGTTTGCACCTGAGCATCCAGCCCCGGTTTACGCGCTGCGTACCTCTCACGACGCAGCGCTAGTTTGTGCCTCAACCTTTGCTGCCTCGTATTATGGACTACGCTTCGCGAGTTTGCACCCGACCGTCGGCTTCGGGTCAAAATACGTCCAACGGTAAAGTCCTCCACGTGGATTTCAACCGAGTACTTTTAAGGTACTTTACGTTTTGATAGATTTTTTTTTTGGGGGGGGGGGGTGCCAGACGGATAAAAAATCGTGAAAAACACAAAATGTGCAGAATAACCTCTATTTATTATTGTAGATAAAACCCCCACAAAAAATTCATTCGTAGTTTTTTGACGTAAGTAATTTAAAATTTTACTTCTAGTCAAAAAACGTGCTTTCTCTTGTTAGATGTTTTGGCTAACGAACTCGTCCATATAAATTTTATATAAATATCTATATATATAAAAATGAATTGCTGTTCGTTAGTCTCGCTAAAACTCGAGAACGGCTGGACCGATTTGGCTATTTTTGGTCTTAAAATGTTTGTAGTAGTTCATAGAAGGTTTATAGGTAAAGAAAAGTTTTAAAAGTTTCCCGAAAAAGTTTCAAATTTGGAATAAACTGAACAGCATTTATTGTATGAACTCAAAACCATAGCTCACAAAAACAGCTGTTCGTATAAAAAGCTTATGTTTGTTTACATGTATTACCATAGTAACATTACTTAGCAAATTTATAATCACTTTAATACTCTTCAAAACCAACAGCTTTTTAAGGTTAGATTAAAAAACTATAAACAAACACAAATAAAAATGCTTACAGAATTATAATTCAACTCAAACATTGGTTATTAAATATCTATATAGGTCTACTTAGAGATATGCTGCTTAAAATATTGTTTATATAAAATATATCATAACTATGAAATTTATACTTTCCAAAACATATTTTCGCTATCAATAATAATAATAATAACAAACAAATTATTTGACACCATGCATAACCATAAACATACATGAGTTTAAACATATTTTATTGAAAACTAAACAAACCATCTGAATTAAACTAAATGCCATTAAAATATCACATTCGAAGCTTTATTTTGATATGTACTGTATATTGTATATTTAAATACTAAGCAATATATATCTTGTACTAATTAGGCCTATACATTTAAAATTACAAACTCTATTTGAACCAGTTTGTTACATCCTAAATTATTAACGCGGATGTTACAAAGTGATTCAAATATCTTTTCTACGACCTCCAGCTAATTTAAACCCACGCTAAGAAAGGGTTAAAAGAAATTGGAAATTTAAGGGTGGGTGGGGGAGGGGGGGGGGTCAAAGTTACTAAAAATCCCTATAAGAACGAATTGGAATGAAATTTGGTACGTAGCTTCCTCTAAGGCCGTAGGTGCTCGCAACATTGTCAATGAAATTAAATGAAAGTCAAACTTAGTAAAAACTATAAATTAATACGATATATTTAAAGCTTTTTCATGTTAGATAATAGTTTACAGGAATAAAATTTTCAGTGCTTTTCTAAATAGCGTAGACTTTTTTTCATGACCACAGTAGGATACGCACAGGTATTCAACGAACATTTAAAAAGAATTACAATTACGTCAAAAAAACTGAAAATACCAACAATCACGGGCAACGCCGTACGGGTCAGCTAGTATGAAATAAAAACAATTAAAAGATAATATTTGTATATTTCTTTAGATATATGTACAATAATGCGTATAAATACAAAAATTTAACAATTAGGGCTACAGTTTTACAATCCTTATAATTGTACACATTTACCGAGTTAAAAATCTTCGTCAGCATAGTTAGGTAGTCCTAGATAAGGTCAGTTGTTTTTCAATAGTATTATTTTAAATGATGTTTTTCTGAAATCTATCTAATTGATCTGAATGGGATTTTTCACGGGGGATTACTAGTTTTAAAATAAAAGACTTTAATCAGCTGTAGTACGTCAGATAAAAGTCATAAACGTATCGTAATACATTACGACAACCTCATTATCCGAAAACTCGCCCTTTCGCCTCCCCCTCCCCCAAAACAAACCCTTAAGTCGAGTACAAACTTGTTCCGTAAAACTCAAAACCCCCTTTTATCATCGAATCGTCCGTAACAATAGCTCCCGAACGTAACAAAAGGGCCTAACGAGTTCTTCAGCGAGCCCTTTCGCTACACGGGCAATGAGAAGCCGCAAATGTATAAAAAAAAAACGAAACAGATGAACCGTAAGAAGAAATCGAGTACTTGAAAGTGACTTATACGCCCGGAGGGGGACCGGTTCTTTTCGAATTTGCATACCGGCGGGTTTGTTTATGATTTAACGCTGTCGCATAAGTGGTGTTCCTAATAAAGACGTAGCTACAAACGCGCCGCTCGAATTGATCGAGTCATATTACGGCGGGAGAATTTTATTTATTAAACAACGCCGGGAAAGGAAAATAAAGATGGCGGGTCGGATCGAATTAATTACGAGAAAATAGTCCCGGTAGACGGTAAATTAGCCGCTACCCGTTTTGTGGAAACGGCTGTTGTCATTTTGTTCTCGGACGCGGTGTGAAGATACGGGCCGTATCTCATCGTCGGGGCGTTTTAGTTCGGAATGATATGAATATGCATCCAAACGTGATGACTTACTCACGCCTTACCTGTGTAAACGCAATTTCTTCGTAAGGATCTAAAAATAGCCACTATGTCAGCAACAACGGTATAATTCAATTTTACTGTCTTACGAAAAAATGTTGGTCACTGCAGCAATTAAACAAGGTAATTGTGTAGATTATGATGATCGTATTGGGAGTTAAAATATTAAAATTAAAATTGGGAGTTTTTTCCATATTTTAAAAGTACTCATTAAACTGACTTTTAAAAGACAAAAAATTTGTATGGCAGACAAATATTAGGCTATAGAAACTAGTAAGCCTAGGTGAAAAATCTCATGCATATTAATTAGAGTACCAGGAGACCGAGCTAAAGCTCGATTATAAGCAGGGCTATGATTTCAATAATAAATATTGGATTATTGAGTTTTGAGGTTAGGCCTATAACATTAAACAACTAAATAAAGGGTATATATGACATTAGGCTTGCCTGTAATAAAAATACAGTTTAAAGGATTAATCATAATCTCAACGCTATGCCTCAGAAATAAGTCAGGCCTAAATTAAAGTTTAATATTTCAATATCGATTTAGGCCTAGGGCCTAGTTCGCTCACGTCAATAACTATTATTGCAAATTTCCGTGAACATCGTTTAGGTTAGGCCTATAACATTAAACAACTAAATAAAGGGTATGTTTATTTAGCAGAAGTATTCGTTGCCATGGTAACTATAAATAGATACAACATTAGGCTTACCTCTAATAAAATACAGTTTAAAATAAAACAGATGATTATTGTAATGGCATTGAAAACATTTGCATCAGCTGTGCTTCGTTTAAAAGAAAACAGGTGATTATTGTAATGACATTGAAAACATTTGCATCAGCTGTGCTTTGTATTGTTTAAAATGGACAAATTTCACTTTTTAATTTAATAAAAAGACGTAGAAAACGAATTTTCCCAGACTGGTGACCATTTCCAATCGATTTCTCGTGGCCAAAAGCCCGATATAAAATTAAAAAAATCAAAAATCCTTAGACGGAGATTCCAGATCCATTTAGCAGACAGACAATTATCTCTCGCTTTAGAAGATAAGATACAGATCGGAAAAAACATCATTATAAAAAATACTATTTAAAAACAACAGACTTTATCTAGGCCTGCCTAACTATGCGGAAAGAGATTTTAAACTCGGTAAATGTGTACAATAATAATGATGACTAAATGTAAGTATATTTGTAAAAACGTGATATTTACATAGTATATTATTATATATAAATAAAGATAAAATCTTATTTTTTAATTGATTTGTATTTGATACTAACCTATTACATATTTTAATTATTGTTTTAAATATTATAAATAGTCAATTGTTGTAAAATTTAGATATCTATACTAATATTATAGGCTAAAGAGGTAAAGTTTGTTTTTTGTTTATTTGTTTGTATGTAGGCCTAGGGGGCAATCTCTGGAACTACTGAACTAATTGTGAAAATAGTTTTACTAATAAAAAGCTACACTATCCCTGAGTAGCATAGGCTATAATTCATTTCGATAAAACCCTTTTTTTATTTCAATATTTGTAATTTTAGTCGTAAAATTTGTTTAGCTTAGGCCTAGACTGATAAAAAAATACACGTATTTACAATTATTACCTTAGCAACTAATCGAATAAAATAGCTATTTGCTCCAATATTTCCATTAACAGCTGATTTCAAACTTTAAATCAATTATTTTTGTATTTCTAGCTTTTACATTAGGGTTTTAAAGTATAGACCTGAGCCTTGCTGGTTCTTTTGACCATTATTATAACTAATGTTGTAAAATATACGACATAATTTGATTTGAACATTTAACATTATTTGCTATCTTAGCTTTGGGGTTATTATTAACACTACACCTTTATTATAAAGAAAACATAACATGAGTGTGCGTATAGAAGGTTCCAACGGGGTTGGCGTGCGGAGCAAGCAGGGGATTCACCTAGTGATTTTATAAAACTGTAGGCCTGTTTGTTATATTTTTGGAGTTATATGCATTATTAGCTGGCCCGACCCGGCTTTGCACGGATAGACAAATCAAAGTTAAATGTATATTAACAAAAAATATATTATATCATATAAATTACACTATGTATTTCTTACGGGGATTTTTAGTAACTTTGACCCCCCCCAAACCTCCCCTAAAATTTAGATTTAAAAAAAAAACTCTTTCTTAGCGAGCACCTAGGGCCCTAGAGGAAGCTACATAATAAATTTCATTCAAATCCGTTCGGTGTTTCTTTTTAGTAACTTTGACCCCCAAACCCCCCTAAAATTTCGAACTTTCTAAAACCCTTTCTTAGCGAGTACCTAGGGCTCTAGAGGAAGCTGTATACCAAATTTCATTCCAATCCGTTCGATGGTTTTTTGTAGTAATTTTGACCTCCAAACCTGTCCTAAAATTTCGAATTTTTTGAAAAACTTTCTTAGCGAGCACCTATGGCCCTAGGGGAAGCTATATACCAAATTTCATTCCAATCCGTTCGATGGTTTTAGAGAAATCGTGATTTTGTAACTTTGAAACCCCCAAACCCCTCTAAAATTTCGAATTTTTTTAAACCCTTTCTTAGCGAGTATCTATGGCCTTAGAGGAAGCTACATACCAAATTTCCTTCCAATCCGTTTGATAGGTTTTGATAAATCGTGATTTAGTAACTTTGACCCCCCAAAACTCCCCCTAAAATTTCGATTTTTCGGAAACCCTTTCTTAGTGCGCGTCTAAAGCCTATAAAGAGTATTAGTGCCAAATTTCATGTTTGTAGGCCTCGTGGTTTTGGAGAAACTGTGATGAGTCAAGGAGTCAATGGTATTTGGCTTTTATAAGTGTAGATTATATATCAAAATAAAGACAAAAATATTATCTTTGAATTGCTTTATATCGATAATCAAATGATTTAGAATTATTAATATTATAAAGAAGAAATTAACAATCGAATATATTTGTACTAGCTGATTATCTGTGCGAATATTTAGCAAGTTGCGAGTACTAACCTGATTTAATACATACGTAATTTAGTTCAGTTAATTGCGTTTACATATTTACATTGGTTTATAAATAAATAATAGTTTATAACACTTGAATTTGGAATGTAAACAATTAAACTAGTAGCAGTAAAATGTTAGTTAAACATTTTGTTAATGGATGGCACCTTTCAGTAGGGACCATATGAAGTATAATATAAAAGTTGTTTAAATCAATTTTTGTAAGGAAAGCATACATTTTAAGATGTTTGTCTATTTTTCGCAAATAGCGGGGAGCATAGGCTTAAAATTATGTTTTAATAATTAAATTTTATGAAGAATCAAGGGAGAAATAAAAAAGGCGACAAAAAACTACTTTGAGAAATAATATATTATAAGGATGTTATACGAAGATGTACGAATGTTTCCGAAGTTAAATGAATCTGTACCTCTTCTTTAAATGTGTATAAAAGAATATATTGATGATAAAAGGTTGTATTTATATTAATCTTACAACCTCAAAGGAAATCTTATAACGTCTTATGGTCTACATAATTATACAACTATATAAATAAAAACAGAACACAGTTTCTCATAAAAAACGTTTAATAATTCAAACGCGTTTCGATGACCAAGTCATCATCATCAGTGATGGTTACAAACTTATAACTAATTTGGTTACATGGTTCTTAACTATATATAGGCAGAGTCTTAGTAGGGGGGATGGTCTAAACATGTAACGACCAATGGGAGAACAGTAACTTAATTAACTTACTGCATTGTGTATTGAAGATACTCCCAATATGCGGAATGGCGTGCGAAGCACTCAATGCATTGTGTGTTAAAGAAACTCCCAATACGGGGGTTGGCGTGCGAACTATTTTGTAGCTATTCAGTACCGTCGTGAATAGACCTATTTCCCAAATTATTGGTTGAAACCCTAAAACATAGGCATATAAACATAATTTTGGAAATTTGCTCAACTCACGTAAGCGGTTTAGCTGCGTGGTCGAATTATTAAATTTGGGATATGGTTTGCGATTCGTTTTTAATTATTCAATTTTTATTGTGTTAGGAAAAACATTCAATCTTTTTACTTAAAAAAAAATGTAAATTACATATTAAATGAATCGGATTTAAAAAAATTTTAAACCCAAAACGGGTGCGTAATGCAATCGTGGTTATAATGAGACTTTTCAAACAATTTTATGATATAAAACATTGGATGTGCTTAAGACCACACGTTGGATGTGATAACTTCTATGACCGATTTATATTTGTATCAGTGTTAATATTAGGGGAGAATAAGGGTCAACAAATTACACAATTCATTATATTGTCAAAAAATATGTTATCATATTTTTAAATTGCATAATTATAATATCATAATATATTAATATAATAATTATTATATTATGATATAGTAATATTATTATAATTATAATATTATTATGTTATAATATTATAATTACAATAAGTATGCGAAAAAAAGTGATCATTATAATGTATGCAGAATTTATTTAGTGACTAATGATTTTGAGTGAGGTATTAGTGTATGCACTCTACATAGAATTCTAAGAATAATTCAATATCTAAGGGATAATTATTATAATATTATAATAACGTATTATAATATATTACATATCGTCTATTTTCTCTCCACGCGCTTACTTGTCTATATATACAGACAGGACAATGTTCGCTATGGCAATAACATAGGTACCTACAGCAAATGTTAGATCTTAAAGTGTTTTAGCTGATTCTGTGTGTATTTTGAGACAGTGGTTTTTTTAGCGCTTGCACATGTGCTTTTACGCGATTTGTATTAGAAAAACGCTTGTCGTATTTTTTTCCTCGTTTTTTTTTTTTTTTTTTTTTTTGTATTTGTTCTGGATGCGACCGAACTATCAGACGATGATGTACACTGTTCCGTAAAGGTTGGAAGTTGAGAAATTTGGAGACATCGTCTGAAACCTAAGATTGGGAAGCTGACTGTATTTCCTCCACACTAATATCCATTGAGTTGGCAGGTAAAGAAGCTGTGAGAGGAATGAGAACATCAGAGTGGCCTCTCGTCAGTTCCCCAGTAAACCCTAGCCTCCCTACTTCCTCAATAGGTTCGCCAAAACTCTCCCACAACAAATAACCATCTCTGTACACCTGAAATTCATAAAAGATATTTCGGATACGGCTTCCAAAATTTACCGGTTTGATCATATCCGCGATATATTCTTTTTTTGTTGAATAAATATCTCCTGTTACTTTTAAAGTATATGGTTTGAACCTGCGCCAATTGTTTGAAACATGACTAACAACTCTGGTCCTCACCTCAAACCCCAGTGAATCGTGTCATGTACAATTAAATCCAAAGATTAGAATAAGCATTGGCCATCTGGCCTAGAAGAAACTACTCTGTGAGCAATATTGATACTCCATTAACGTGTATGACCTCCATTGTTCTAATATGAAGCTAAATTTTATATTTAAGTGAGTAATAATAAGTTACAGTAAAATAAAACAATGGAAAATATTACTTTTTCAAAATGTACAAAATGTAATAATTAAATTTTTAATGTAAAATAATTAAATTAAATGCAAATTATAATAATAATTATTATAATTATCCCTTACATATTGAATTCTTCTTAGTATTCTATGTAGAGTGCATACACTAATACCTCACTCAAAATCATTAATCACTAAATAAATAATGCTTGCATTATATAATGGTCACCTTTTTTCGCATACTTATTATAATATAGCCTAATATTATTATAAAATATTAATATTATAATAATTATAATAACGTATTGTTATATACTATGTATCGCCTATTCCCTCTTCACGATCTGACTTTTGTCTACGCAAAAAGTTTGCGTGACGCGAGATTTCAGAAACATAGTCAAGCGAAAGTGCCCAACGGAAGTTATCGCTTCAAAAATAAAGGGATTAAATGGTTTTAGATTTAACATTGCTCTTACGGGGAAAAATCCAATATGACCGCCACTACAACAGACTTTAGCAAATAAATCAACATTGTGCGCGCGCCATGCTATTTTGTCGCTCTTGTGCGCACGTACACTCGTTTTATTAAGGAGTAGATAATACGAAGAAACACTAATGACGAAATGATCAGGTCACTTTGGGATTTATCTTAAAAGAGGTCCAGGTAAAGTGATTTCAATAAAAATTCTATATTTCGGTATCATAATAAATACTGTGTTGAAAGCCCTTGGCGAAATAGTGTTCACAAAAAAGTAAATGGAGATCAAAGGTCAGAAAAATCAGTTTTCTCAAATAACGTGGATTTATTTACTTCACGCTAATCCTAATACAGTTTTGAAATTTTTAAGTAAGTTGGTTACATCCGCGAGTGTTACTTATTTATCACCTTTACTGAAACAACTAGAGCAACTTTTGGTGATACCTCTGGCATATAATAACATACAGAGTGTTCATAAAGTCCCTTTAATCTCCCTTCATTGGTTTTATTACTAAAAATAAGTTAACAAAGCTTTCTATATATCTTTTGTTGCATAACAGGACACATTTTTTGACATATCTGAACCTCTATGATTTTTTGAGGGGGGGGGGTTCTTGAGGGTGGTAGGGGCAAACAATTTCAAATGTAAAGGTAGGTCATGTAATATACCATTGTAAAGCTTAATAAAAGAGAAACAGAATGGCGCAAACTAGAGCTTAGTACCAATGAATACTTAAATGTTTAAGTATTCATTGTTAGTACCTTGCTTCCTTTCAAATTAATCGACAATCAAAGTTTTGGAAAATTATATTTTTTATCATAACATCAAAGCAGGTTATTAATTTGTTAATATTAGGAACAAGTAAGTTGTAAGTTGAGGTTAAATGTACCACATTTAAAAAATAATTCGACCACGCAGCTGGACCGCTGACGTGAGTTGAGCAAATTTCCAAAATTAAATTTATATGCTTATGTTTTAGGGTTTCAACACACAATTTGGGAAATAGGTCTACTCACGAAGGCGTTGAACAGCTGTCTGTGTGAACGCAATATATCGCATATATTATTTCTCAAGACTATTTTTTTGTCGGTACGCCATAACTTCCTTAATACATCATCAAATTACATGAATGAGGCATCATTTTAAAGCTTTCCTTAACCACTACACGGGAAAAATAGACAGACAGATTAAAATTCATGTTTTAATAACAAAAATTGATTTAAAAAACTTTTATATTATACTCTGTATGTTCCTAATGAAAGGCGCCATCTACTAACCATCTGTTTAACTAGCATGACAGCTGTTAGTTAGATTGTTTACACTGTAAGATTGTATAGGGAAACTGTTATTTATAAACCAATGTAAATAAATAAACTTAATTAACTGAATTAAATCAACGTGTTAAATCAGGTAAATGTAGGCCTACTCCGAACTTGCGAAATATTCGCAAGGGTCAGCTAGTTAGTAGAATTGGTTTCCTTCAAGTGGCCTCGCGAGTTTGCACCACTTGGCTTCGAACCGGGTACTTTTATGGTATTTTACGTTTTGGTCTATTTTGAGGGAACCAAGCGAGCTATAAGGTCGCGTAAAAATCAAAATGTCCAGAATAACATCCTACATTTATATTTTTAGAAAAAACTCTAAAAAATTTCATTCTCGTAGTAAAAATCTCAAAAAACTGTTACTTCCGGTTAAAAAACGTACTTCCGGTTGTTGGATTTTTTGGCTAACGAACTCGCCCAAGCAACGCGACGTAGGCAACCAACGTGTGTACCAAATTTGGACCAAATCGGACTTAAAATGCGGCCGCTAGAGTGCGAACACATATATAGGTACAATATATATATATATATATATATATATATGAATTTTAATGACACCCCAAAACGTGTTCTGGGGACCATGATCGGTGCTCATTTGCTACTCCCGACCTTGGGTCTCACCATAAGAGCCACTGCAACAGCTCATTTTTCCTATGGAAATTCGCTAATAAACGGTACCAGGAACTGGCACATACTTTCTCACATATATTTATTTTATTATATTCACAGACTCACTGTGACTTGTAGGGTGGGGTAGGAGAGGTGGTTTTTTTGTTAAAGTTGGAGATTAACTAATAATTATTATTATTATTATCTAGAGAGAAAACTATTCGATCGATTTCAACCAAATTTGCACCAGACATGTCAAGTAGGCCTGTATAGATACACGAAAAAGGGTTTTGAAAAAATTTGAAAAGCAACCCCCTTTATTGCCAAAAAAACCCCCAAAAATCAGTTATTATTATTATTAGCTAAACGAAATTTTTTAGAAAGATGCGGTTTTTTGCATATAGTAGGGCACATTAAAGGCTACAAATAAGCCAAATTTTATCAAAATCGTTAGGGCCATAATAACTGATTTTTTCTGAAAGTTTATATGATTCCCATTTATTAACAATATGTTTAACTAACGTGACAGCTGTCAGTTAGATTGTTTACATTCTATATGCAAATCAATCAAATTAAATCAACGTAAAGCGTTATATAATGTTATATTTATAAACCAACGTATATATATATAGGCCTACTGAATTAAATCAAAATAAATCAGGTAAGTACTCATAACTTGAAAATATTCGCACGGGTTAACTGGTTAGTATTTTATTTTATCAGTTAGACATTTAGTTTATAAAATGTTACTTTTTCCGCTGCAGCACATTTAGTAGCTTTAAAAAAAGTAACTGAATTATAAGCAGCACTTTGCCGCCCAAAGTATCACTACTTTTTAGACTTTAAAATTTTCAGTCAATTTTAACATTCTTCCAAAAGTCATACAATAAATAATAGTTGAACTAACATGAATTCAGAGCTGATTTTATAGGTGTTGATCATTATTTTGGCCTACAAATTTTCGAACAATTTCAATTACCGACTTTATACATGACTAGGGGAAACCCCGCGTGCGCCGCACGCCAACCCCGTTGGAACCTTCTATACACATAATCATGTTATGTTTTCTTTATAATAAAGGTGTAGGACTAACAATAACCCCAAAGCTAAGATGGTAAATAATGTTAAACGTTTTAATAACATTATTTCGTATTATTTTATAACAGCAGTTACAATAAAGGTTAAAAGAAACAGCAAGGCTCAGGTCTACACTTTAATAAAAACCTAACCTAAAAGTTAGACAAACAAATAGTTGCTTCAAAATTTGAAATCAGCTGTTTATGGAACTATTGGAGCAAACATCTGTTTTATCTGTTATTTTATTCAATTGGTTGCTATGGAAATAAATGTAAATGCACGTGTTGTTTCATCAGTCTAGGCCTAACATAAGAGTTTTTCCGACTAAATTTACAAATATTGAAATAAAAAATGTTTTTATCAAAATGAATTACAGCCTATGTTACTCTGGGATGGTGTATCGTTTTATTAGTAAAACTATTTTTTTTCAATCGGTTCAGTAGTTCCAGAGATTCCAGACATACAAACAAATTTTACCTCTTTATAATATTAGTGTAGAAAAATTATGAATATTTCATTTGATAATTTAAAAATATTATTATGACAGAAAGAATCAGTTGTGTATTGATACAACTCAAATTTTAGCCCAAACGATGTAAACATAACCTAATATTTCTGCACTCTTTTGTTACTGACGTACGTACACTCACTCTTATATCAGTTGATTTCCCAACACAAATTAATTTCCCCAGATGCTCACTTAGATGTACAAAATACACAAAACAATTTGCCCGTCCGTCCGTCAGAACGTTTCCTGACATCCACCATTACTGCCCCCCTCCCCCCTTCCCCGTATAATTGTCTAAATAGAGTTAATTCAGGAGCCATTTTGTATTTATTTTTGGTCGACTAGTCAGCAATGGGTGTCACTCAAACCCTTTTCACTTTCCGACCGAGCGCGTTCTGTAAGTGCTGTATAGATATAATAACATAATGTCAAAAGTGACCCGTGAGTGCGCTTGTTTGTAGCGCTGCGTTGAGGAGGCATCGTTGTGTCTTTGCTTAATGTGTACAACAAATCTATTTAACAAACGCAGTTCATTGATATGGGATCGCGTACTCGAAAACGATTCTAATCATTTCAATGGATTCGCGTTACTATATGTTTTAGAGCAAAAGAATCCACTGGCGTCGGTCTGATCTTTGTGGTAACTAGTTTAAAGGGGGAAATAGAATGTAATTGGGTATTTAGAACACACAAAATCCAACTAAATTACTATGAATTTCCACTAAACCTTAAACGTATTAAGGCTCGGGTCCCTTAATTCAATACGGCGAAGTTGGCAACCAATTTCAATGTTAAAATGGCCTAAACATACCTCCACTTTTAACTATATTTTTGTATTTTCGTCAAAAAACGAAAGTTGTATTTTTTTCTTTTCTTAAAGTAAAATAGATTATAGGCGTTGATTGCTAAGGTTTTTCGCAATATATATCTCTTTTTGCCACTGAGTAAAAAATGTATAAATTTTACTATTTTCTGCTATTTATATCATACGTTTATGAAAATAATAAAACGGGTTTTGAAAATTTAATCAGCAATCAACATCCGCATATAACAGTACTTCAAAATAAAACCAATTTTTTTAAATTTATTCCAAGAATTAACGGCTAAAATTACCTATTATGTAGCAATGCTCTTATGTTTATCAGATCGAACATGGCGGTCAGGTTATCCTCCCCTTAAAGAACATAACGAATACCCAGATGTTTGTGTTAAGACGGCGGAAGTCAAGCAAACAATGTCTGACTCGCTTTAAAGGGTTTTAATAATATCTTGTTCTTTTGCATTTGATTAGTTTTCAAATTTCCCTACAATATTTAAGTAAATACCCCAATGGTAGTGCAGAGCTCGTCATGACACAGTTAGAATAGAAATGTCTTGACGTACGCTGTTCGTCATAATGTGCTAAACGGTTAAACAAAACAAATTAATGAGTTTAAGGAGTTTTAAATTAGTACACCATTATTTTAAACCTTCTGGTACCATTAATCCTTCAACGTATTACTTAATACTATAAAAGCATACGCAGATTTTTGTGGTAAGAGGGCGGAATTAAATCAAACAGTGGTTTATCCGCTTTAACAGGATATCTGTTCTTCAACTTTTGATTATTTTACAAAATGTTACTACAATGTTTATGTAAAACCCCGATGGACGTACAGAGCTCGTCACAGCACAATTGGAATAGAAATGCATTGAAGTGCGCTGTTCGTCATAATACGCTGAAGTAATACGCTGAAGTGTTAACAGCTGACTTCTACTTTGGTATTTGTGCCACTGATTTTAGGTTTGGTTTCTATTTCTTAAATTATTATTTATATTGGGAATTTTAAATTGAAGAACAGTTTATTTTTAATAATTTAATTAAGTAAAGCTTTGTAATAATATATGCGCACACCAACCACCAAACTCGCTCAGCTCACACAATTATGTACCTGATAATTTGCGTAGCCTATTTTACTATAGGCCTATTCAAATACGCACACAAATTTGAGGTAAATTTAAAATATTATTTATTTTTAAATTAATGCGATGTTATCAAAAATGTGATTTAGTGAATATTCATCTACGTATACATGTATTCATCTATGTATATTGTTAACGGCTTTATCCTGACCGATTGACAGAGAATCAACGGAGAGCAAAACTACTTAAGGGGCTCCGGAGCGCCCTATCTCGGCAATGTTAAAAATAAAATATTTAAGGAAAATTTTCTCAGAAACTACTGGACCAAAATTAGTAAAATTTTATCAGCGCGTTAGTACTATTTAAATGCAAAAAAAAATGTAACATGAGGGTTTTGCAATACAAGGATTTGAATACATTTTGTCATTATTTTTATAAAATAATTAGAGTTTTTACCAGTTTTTGCCATATTTCTGTCATAACTTAGAAATTATGACTTGTATTACAAAATGCTCTCTTTAAAACCTGTAGTAGGCCTATACTCCATTAAACAACCCCTGAAAATTTCAGATCATTATCTTAGATTTTGATAAAATGTTCCTTTTTGTGAATAAAATATAGGTATATATTTATGATTTCTGGAAAACACGTTTAAAGTTTTACTTACATGTTTAATACATACCAGCCCCATAAGCTGAATATCATCAAAGACTGTATAACCAGGTTAGGCAGTACAGAAAGAGCTAAATATCCCTACCAAAATGAAAATTCCCACCATAGGCGGCAATTTTAATTATTTTTAAATTCTATAAATCAAATGAAATTATTAAGAATGTGATACAAAATTTGTCTTATTCTCATGTGAAATACGAACGAAAAACGTATTTTCACCCACTTAGAGTTGAGATATAATAATAGATTTAGGCTTGTTTTAAAGCTAAAATAAAATGGCAATAATTAGCAATAAAAAAAAAAAATTAAAAAATAAAATTTTAGGTGCTCCGGAGCACCTTAATATACAAATATACAATTTTAAAGGTTGGTTCTAATTTTTGGTCAAAGACGCAAAAAAAGCAACGTGTTTTTCAAAATTTTAATTTTAAAACATGAAAATTTAGGGGTACACTCAAACTCAAAATCAACGAAAATGCTTAGCCTACTGTATTAAATTTACCGGCTTGGCACCGACTTTAAATAGTTTTGCAGAAAATAAAAAAAAATGTTATTTTAAAATAAAACCTGAATAGGTTCTTATAGGAATTGTGAGATCGAAATAATTATATAAATACTTCTTAATATAGTTATTGTTACCTAATTGTAACCCAATTAAATTATTTTTCACTTTTTAGTGTCTTTATTGCTATTTTTTTAAGTCAGTTTATTTGAGTTTTTCAATTTTTAGTGTAGGAATAGTATGAGTGTGGGTTAAGAAACTCCATGGGAAGCATACATTGATAGCAAACTTTTAAACATCGTTTTTCAGATTTTCTGAAAAATGGTGTGGCTTATGTCATAAAAAACATATGCGACCACCTTGGGGTCTACCTTAATAGAATACAATTTAAATTATCCAAATCGGTTAAGCCGTTTTCGAGTACATAGAAAAAGACATACGCGACGAACATAAAACCGCCTCCTTTTTTGAATTCGGTTAAAATATACGTTAACATTGTCCAAAACAGTATAAAATAATTATACATTCATTTTAGGCTCGTTAAACTCATTAATTTGTTTTGTTTGACATTACAGAATAGAATAGAATAGAATAGAATAGAACATATGCTTTATTAATGTTAACTTATTTCAGCAACATAGATTTTTAACATATTTTTTAACAATGGCTATACGGCCGTCTGTTAGGTTGACATTTTTAACTTGCATTGCTACATGTATATACAAACACACAAATATATCAAAATACCATTAAGTAAACATCTCTTATTTGTTTGACATTACAGTGCGTTATGGCGAATACGGTACGCCAATGCATTTCAATGCTAACTGTACTAGACGAACTACATAAGTCTATTGGGGGGGGGGGGGAGGTGGGGTGTAGTAAAACGTTGCAAAATAATCGAAAGAAGAAGAACAAGTTACTAATCAAATCCTGTCAGCTTTAAAGCAAGACAAATACTGTTTGCTTTACTTCCGCCGTCTTACCACAAAAGTCTG
>JAGFPH010001425.1:98201-115083 GCA_018207615.1 Philaenus spumarius
ATAGGTTTAACTTATTAGGTTCTACTAGACCAAATCTGCCGCTATTTTAACATTTGCTTACAACATTTTGTGCGCTAAGTGGTTTGCGTGTGATTTAAACACCAATTACGACAGCTGTAATATATTTGTAAACAAAGATTACGCACTCTAAACAAACGCCACTTTGAATTTTTACAGCCAACTATCTTAACAAAATATGTCGCAAATTTAATTCAATCAAAACTACCCTGAAAATCGTACTGCAAGAAAGAAATGTAAACAGATAGCTTACTTACTTCTAAACAAGATGGTTTTGTGCAGAACACATTTAAAATTGGTAATGCACTACACACGATTCGCACAAATAATACACAATACGCGCACAACATAACCTAGAAATAGTGGAACCGACTTCGATCAACGGCAAACTGATTGTCGAAGCGTAGGTTGTAGATAAGAGTTTACAGATAAGGGATTGGGAAGGCAGTTTCTGTGACGTCACCTTTGCTGATTTAAACAAAGAATTGATGCGAATGTTTTCCCTGTTACTGTTAGGTTTGTAAAGATACAATAAGTTGTTTAATCTTTAAGTGAGCGCGCGGGGTATATTTTAAACCCCACTTCGGTAAATTTTGTTCTAAATTAAAAGAGTTGTGGCAACCATGCTCAGTACCTTCATAGACTCACTAGCTGCTACCCGCGGCTTCGTTCGCAAATGTGAACACTAATGTGGTTTTAGCCAAACGTAGTTACTAAACCTTCGTCTGCCAGACTACTATTTAAAAAGAATAATAAACCAAACTAAAAATGTTAAACAAATATGTTTAATCTCATAACTTTGAATAAGGAGTCATTATAAACACTTTCAATACGTTTTACAAAATTTTTAGTCTGTGGCATCGTCACAGGAACACTTTGCTTGGTACTTCCCACAAATAGCTCTCGAGCACTTCTCGCAGAAGAATCGCGGGTCATTCTTCTCTTTGCTGAAGGGTAGAATGCGCATAACTTACGATCCTGCTGTTGTTTTACATCCAATACAACTGTCTTACATTGTATCTATGTATCCCTTTTGCGCATGCCTATGTGAATTATTAGCTATGCACCAATAAAAACGTAAAATCCCGTTTTGTGCCAGTTTGTTACCCATAATTTCCGATCGAACATAAAAAATACAAATCAGGTTTTGAAGGGTATTTAACATCTATAAATACAGTTTACATTATTGCATACTGTTTTGATATATATTTAACTGTTGATCCAGCGTATAGAGTAAATTAAGACACAGACGATCTTGTCAAAGTGTTGAGCTTTTGATCCAAATCAGTTGTTTTATTTATAACAATGTTTAAATTGGAACCCTAAATATTTCCGGGATAACAAGTAGCCTAGATTAATCTGTGAAAAGTTTTCTACATGCAAATTAAAGTTTCGTCGAAATTGGTTCAGCCGTTCCGGAGATTAATCCGGACAAACAGACGGACAAAAAATGTAAAAAACACAAGTTTAGGTTTTGGTAAAATGTAAATAACCTTAGAAAAGTTTTTATTTCTAGTTTCAGATTTACTTGTTTCAGTCAGCAGTATAGACACTTCAGAGTCTCCAGGGGTGCTTTTAACGGTCCGCCATTTTTAAGATTGTCAGTAAAATAAAAGAAATTTTAAAAAAAGTAAGGGAATTTAATTTATGTATTGCTTATTGCAATAGGAAAGTTATTTGATTTCTAGTTTTCGTCTGAAACGAAGTGAAAATGTTCGCTATAAAAAGGTGTACATTTTTAATTAAATCTGTAACATTATTTAGAAGATAGTATAGAAAGAGTAAATAAATTACAAACTTCAAAAAAGTTAACTGTATATCATGTAAAAAAAAAGACTTTAACTTCTAAACAAATTTTACATTGATTTTTCAACTTTTTCATCGTGGTTTCGTTTAGCACCCACGCGTTCTTTAATATGTTATGAATGAGGTTAAACCTATACTTAAGGGTGCTTTAAATGTCCCTGTTTAAAGGATCGATAATATTAAAACTAGGTTGCATAGTCTTAATGTCCCGTTATCATAAAAGAAGTTTAAAATGTAACCATCCTTTATTCGAGTTGCTAGAACATCTGTTAAATTTTAATAGATCACTATATACCCCTTAAAATAATACACAGGAACAGATAATTTTAACTTTAATTAAAAGTAGGTTTTATAGGTTTAAGTTTTTAGCAATTTAGTATCACAACTATAGTGCCTTGTTCATTATAGAAGTATGCTATATCTATTTATTTTTTTTTGCTTTTTATGTTCATTTTATTTATTACAGGCCTACATTTTTATATTTTACTGTAGTTTGTGTTTTAGTTGAAATTAAATTCCTGAAAATCCTACCAAGTTCCTTAATTTTAATGTTATTGTACAGTTACTAATGCGATGTTTACTACTAAATTGTAATTAGATTTTAAAATACCGAATTTTATAATGTTGGCATATTACCCTAACTGTAAAATATTCAAATTAGTAGTACGTCTAAGGCTGGAAATTTAAATAATATCCATCCACAATTTGCCTCATACTCGTATTTGGAAAGTAAGTAAAAAATAAACTATCACAGGCTTACATAAAAATACACTTTTAAGTTAACCATTTTTCCTTCGTACATTACATTATTTGTTCATTTTCTAACATTTTAATATTTTTAGTTATTAAATTCGTTTAAAATATCTTCCATGATTTTGTTGTTGCGAAACCATTTGCTTTATTTTCTATAGTTTTTTGTTTCATTATTATTTGAAGAAAACAAATTCTTTTCAGTTTCACTGAGGGTTTTGACTAACCTAGTTTTGCTTTGCTATCCATGTTTAAAACAAATTCTACGACCGTTAAATTTCAAACAAAAATATATCATCAAATGCTGAATGCGAACCAGACACAAAACCTACAAAACAAATCAGCTGTGCACAAATCGCCATATTGCCTGCCGTAAAACAGTTATTAAAATTTAAAGTGCATTTAACCGCCTATCACGCAAAGCACTGTTAAAATTGTTCTTACTACGGACGTTGCTGTTAGATTGTGTTTTATTTTATCGCACCTTTACATAACAAGAGATTGCATAAACGTCCTTGCAACCGGTGTCGTGCCATCTCGTCCAAGTGCCATCTCGTCCAAATTCCACGAACGTAGGGCGAGGGTTAATTCTCTACCTGCCAACTAGTGCCATTTCGTCCAAAAACCTATGCTATTGTTTACTTGACAGGTCTACAAAAACTATTTTAACGTTTAATTCTTTTTATTAAGGGTCTTCTATACCTTGCGTAAAACAGCAAGGTATTTGTTTACTTTAGCGTGTCAATCGAAACTACTATAGATACACATACCTTAACTTTTTTCTTTATAAATATAGTATTTATACACTTCGTAGAAACGAACAGTTTAGCCAACTCAACTACAAAGTTGTACATACGTTTTCAAAGTACAAACCTACTGTTATCGGCAAGGTTAAGTAAAAAGTAAACATGCTGTGACTAAATACTATAGGTTAGAACCTTTTAGGATTTAAAAAAATTTTAATTATATAAAGTGATAATAACGAAATATAATCATACTGTTATCGGCCAGATTAAGTAAAAAGCAAACATACTGTGACTACATACTATAGGTTCGAACCTTTTAGGTTCTTTTAAATTTTAATTATATAATGTGATTTACACTCGTACGATTTACACACCGCCACACAATTTCTCCGCACTTCTTTTCACTTTTCTTCGTATACCGGAAACCGTTATATAAAAGACTAGGTTGGCCTCTTATGGTGGTCGAAAACTCCATATTCCTACAGATGTTTAAACCTCCCGATCAAGCATACAAACGAGGTTTAACTTGGCAGTGTCCACATGTAAACAAAGGGGTGGGAGAGGGGTGAGGGTGCTATGCGAGGGCGCACAACCACAGACTATCTGCGTTGCGTTCCTCAACCCTTGTCAAGTTTTCAAGTGGACGAGATGGCACTAATTAGTGTGTTTATTCAACTGTAAAACTGAGCTGGACGAGAAGGCACTCTTTTCTACGAAATTGGATGTTGGACGAGATAGCACTTGGACGAGATGGCACTACATCTTGCAACCGGGCATAAATGTAGTAAAAAAGGAATGTAGGTTGACACACCCGTGACCAAATTTGACGAAATTTGTAGATTAATTTACAACCGCGGAATTTGGTTTTTCGTAGATTGTTTGGAAACAAAATTAAAAAACAATTTCTAAAATTCTTCAAGCTTTTTCTTATCTATACTAATATTACAAAGAGGTAAGTTTGTTTGTTTGTTTGTATGTAGGGGGTAATCTCTGGCACTACTGAACCGATTGAAAAAATAGTTTTACTAATAAAAAGCTACGCTATCCGTAAGAAACATAGGCTATAATTCATTACGGTAAAAACGTTTTTTCATTATAATATTTGTAAATTTAGTCGGAAAAAATCTTAGGTTAGGCCTAGAAAGATAAACCAACACATGTATTTACATTTATTACCATAGCAACCAATTGAATAAAATAGCACATAATACAGCTGTTTGCTTCAATATTTCCATTAACAGCTGATTTCAAAATTTGAAGCAATTATTTTTGTATTTCTAGCTTTTAGGTTAGGGTTTTAAAGTGTAGGCCTGAACCTTGCTGGTTCTTTTAACCATTATTAACTGCTGTTATATAACATAAGAAATAATTTGGTTTGAACATTTAACATTATTTACCATCTTAGTTTTGAGGTTATTATTAATACTACACCTTCATTATGAATAAAACATGTTATATGTTTTTAGAAGGTTCCATTGGGGGTTGGCGTGCGGAGCACGCAGGGGTCTCCCCTAGTAAACTCTGTTATTTGCGGAGTTAAAAATAACAAAAATTAAGAAAGAACTTGTCAAAATTGCTAAGTAATTAAAATTTATATTGTGTTGACCCGATAATTCCTTAGGTTTGGGGCAAATTATGAACCTAAGAATAGGAAAATCCACTTACACCCCCAAGGAGCTGTTTCCTGCTTTAACTGTAATCCTATTAGGCCTGCATAGGCTAAGTTAGCGCACAGATGTAACGTAATTCCACTCCAGAGGTTGTGTTATACAACTCTTTTCATCTGTGATCAACAAGTTTCTAAAGTGAACGCATTCAATATTAACTGAAGGTCCTTGAGAAGGGTTTCTACTGGGATGGTGGGTGTATAGATGTGTTGGCCTTAATACTGTTTTGGAAACTTTTTAAAAGAACCCACATTGGCTATTCTTATTAGTAATCAAAAATATGGAAAACTTATTGTTTCGATTACCAACGTACAATCTCTAAAATATAGAAATAAATGTTTCTTTGACCTCCGTATACTGAAAAACTATTCCATAGATGTCACTAAAGATTACACAGTTCATTCATATTAATACCAGCAGTGTTTATATATTACAAAGGCTACGGTATAAGGGGTTGTATTGGTTTTGCTGCAGTAAATATAAATTGAACTAACTTCCTACGATCTATAAAGCTAAAATTTTATATTATTCTTAAGTTATATAAAAAAAACCATTTACAATTCGATTACTTACGTCAAAAATATTAAATGAAATAACTACTCTTAAAATTAAATAATCATTTATAAGCTTACTTTTCTATACGCTCAAAAACTACTCAACTAATTTCACTAAAAGGTTCACAATCTACACGCATTCGTACCAGGATTGCTTAGAGAATATGGTCATAGGCCAGTCGGTAGGGGTAAATTTAGACCAAAAGTAGATTAACATAAAAAAAAGTTTACCAGTCTATCAATTTCCCAAAGTCGAAAAAAAATCGATTATCATTTTGTTTTTCGATTATCCTTAATATTTCGAGCTGAAACGAAGATAGAGAAAAATAAAAAATACCACCGTATAGGGGAGGTATTTTTCAATAAAAAAGGTCATATGAACTTATTTCGTCCGAGCAATGGTTTGTCTAGAAAAGATTCGTTAATGCAAGTATGTTTTTGCAGCAGGGGAAATCACTAAAACGGGACATATCATTCATAGGCCTATATAAAGCGTTGGCTCATTCTAAATTGGCCGAATTTTAATATATCGAATTGAAACTTGACGTAGGAGTTAAAATATATATTTTAAACATTTATGCTGAGTCTCAGCTTGTTATGTTGAAAATGACCCGATCTAGGAGTTGATTTCAATTATCGATTTTAGGAGTACCGGACCCACGAACTAATTTCAATCTATTCCAGTTTCGTCAATTTTTGGAATATCAACATCAAATTTGTTTTACAAATTGAGTACACCAGTAGAAATATTCTTAGTAAGTATGAATGATTTTTTTCATGTTATTTTTAAAAACGAGGCGCTTGAAAATAGTCTTCTGTTTTACCTATCTCGTTTTAACTATAACACCTTTGGATTCAACGACTCCATTTTCCACATTTTTGAACATATCGATTTAAAAATTGGTACAGAAGTTAAAAACACAATTGTTTTTTGCTATACTTATTTTAAAAACCATATTTAAAAAATTGACTAATCTGCAGCCGATTAACTCAAGCGTTTTGATGAAAAATCTAAAAAGGTCTAAAATTATACTTTTTTATGTTACTTGTGCTTTGAAAAGTAAATAATAAAAAAGGTTTATACTCCTTGATCTTGTTTGAATCTATATATTTAACTTTTAAAAAAACTTTCAGGTTGATATTTTGAAAATTTTCTAAATTGGAGCTGTTTAAAATGAATTGGTGGGTCCGGTACTCCTAAAATCGAGAAACCCATTGATAAGTCAAGTGGCTCTAGATCGGGTAATTTTCAAGATAACAAGCTGAGACTCAGCGTAAATGTTAAAAATATATATTTTAACTCCTATGTCAAGTTTCAATTCGATATATTAAAATTCGGCCAATTTAGAATGAACCAACGCTTCATATATGAATGAGATGTCCCGTTTTAGTGATTTCCCCTGCTGCAAAATACATACCTGCATTATCGAATTTTTCCAGACAAACCATTACTCGGACGAAATAAGTTTATATGACCTTTTTTATTGAAAACTACCTCCCCTACACGGTGGTATTTTTTATTTTTATTTATCTTCATCCCAGCTCAAAATATAAAGGATAATCGAAAAATAAATAATAATCGATTTTTTTTTCGACTTTGGGAAATTGATAGACTGGTTAACTTTTTTTATCTTAATCTACATACTTTAAGGTACTTATTAAAGAAAATCAGCCGTATTGCAAATTACTGGTAGTTGTAACCTATACCGACTGGGCTATCACTACAATCATAGAGATTAAAATGGTAATTATAATAAAACTAACTTCCTACAAAATATAAATCTAATTTTGTGTACTATTTATTATTATTAAGTGATGTAAAAAACCCATTCTATTACTTAATCTAGTAAATGAAATGAAATAACTGCCCTTAAAATTAAATAATTCAAGTGGGATAGCCCCCAATTTATTTAAATAAAAATGTAAATTTTTGTTATCTTCAAAATCTAAAATCTCTGAAAGTTCTTCACCGATTGCTTTTTCAATTTTGACACAAAGTTTCACTTGAATACACGCATGTTTTTACATACTTAAAAAAAAACAACAACGCCATGTTAGTCGTAAAAAACAACACAAACTATACTGCATATTTTACGGCAATAGTAAATAATAAATAAGCATGTTTATTGTTGATACAGTGATCAGTTGGTTGCTCTAATATTTCCATTAAACGCTGATTTCAAACTTTGAAACAATCATTTGTATTTCTAACATTTAGATTAGGTTTTGTTTAAGTGTAGACCTCAACCTAGCCGGGTCTTTTAACATTTATTATAGCTGTTATAAAATATACGAGATAATTTGATTCGGTCATTTAACTTTATTTACCATCTTAGCTTTGGAGTTATTATTAATCCTGCACCTTTATTATAAAGAAAACATAACAAATTTGTATGTATAGAAAGTCCCAACAGGGTTAGCGTGCGGAGCACGCAGGGGTCTCCACTAGTATAAAATAAATTACATTACCATTAAACACCCATAGGTTATTTAATACGCATTCTACCACCTGCCCTGACCATAAGAATGTTATTTTAACCACAATTTACTTTAAAATTAATTTTTCATTACTCTCACTAAATTGTGTTTGTTAATTTAATATAAGTATAGACATAAATATGAAGACAACATACTACGATTTGCATTTATATACTAAAATCAAGCGATAGCGAAGCATTGTCGGGTTCACTAGTATAATATATAATAATAATAGTGTATTTCTTGTATCCTATACAGAGGAGCTTATTTGCAAAAAGTACCAAATCTCAAAAAAACGCAAAATGAGTTAAAGAATGGAATCCATAGTGAGTAATATATATTTGTATAATATTTATTCATATTGAGTCAAAACATACCAAATCCAAAGTAAATTGATGGGAGAAAATAGTGTTTAATAGCAAAAGATACCAAATCCTTTTGCAGTTAGTTGCAAAAAGTACCACGTTCTTGCAGCCAATCAGAAGGCTTGTTTGAGTCTACTTGTATCACATTCTAGCAGCTGATGTATTGAGTCGCCCTATCATAATATAACAACAATGTTAACTTAGGTGCACTTTAAAAAATAACCTGCAGAGATATAATACTGAAATTTGGTACACATACATAGTGGTCCTTCATACAAAGATGCTTTTAAATAATTTTATACTAAAAAAACAAACGCTTCCTCAAATTTTAAGGTTAATTTTAGAAAAAAAAGCCTTAAAACCGACAATTTAAATTTGTTTAAAATAATCTTTGATCTAAATGCTTATTATATATACCGTACCTATAAATATGTGTACAAAATTTCAGCTCATTATCTCTAATACTTCCTGAGAAAAATGTACCTAAGTGTTCAAACATGCAACTTTCGGAGAAATGTCTCACGAATACAATCTATACAGACTAACTTAATAAGAACCGAGCATACTTGTTATAACCGCTCCTAGATGGTGCTGATAAACTATCTTTTACTTTTTACACTTAATATTTATATCGATAGTAAAGTAACTGAAGTTTTGTTAATTTGTCAGTTTTCTTTAATCAAGCCTTAGCCTAGTGGACAACATTAAGGTCCCAGTTCTGTAACTGCAGTAATTGGTGCGATATTTGACTCAAAACGCAAAATTCTGTCCGAATTGAGACTTATTTTATTAAATGTATATGCTCATTTTACGTAAATAAAATTAAATTAAATTTTACACCTTAATTAACGCCCTACATATTTCAATAGGGATTCGTTTCTGTGAGTAATCTGAAACACGGGTGAAATCTTTCGCTAGCTGTAACTCTCTAAACGAAGCATTTCCTGACCTATGAATATATGAATTTTTTCATTATTTTTTGCTAGTAGAATCAGCTCAGAAAGTGCTCAGAACATAATGCAAATAACTGATTATTTTAGCTCATAATAAATTTAAAATATTTCGTTTCTAGAGTAATTCTGCGTATTGTTGACAACTACCAAGAAATAAATTTTTCCTTTTTTTTTGGACAATATCTTTGTTATCCTTTGAGCTACAGACAAAATAAAAAAACTATTGTGTTTATCATTAAAAAAGTAAACTTTTTTGTCTCATGTATTTTTTTTGTGTGTAATGTTAGCGGTTTTTGAGATATTTGACATTAAAAATTATAAACGGCCGCCATTTTTAAAATATTTAAAATAATGTTCTAATTTTTCGTACAGTGATAAGAGGTTACGCAACAAATAGGTGTACAAAGTTTGAGCTCAATATCCTTTCTACTTCTAAAAATATTAAGTATTTTGTAAAAAAAACACTTACAGACAGACAGACGAAAAAATAAGCAACGTATTGTGTTTGTATTGTTTATATATATTGTTTATATAATGTTTATATTGTGGAATATGTTTGTCTCGATCCCAGGAACATATCCACAAAAGGGGTCAGAGAGTTCAGGGAAACCCTGTATAATGATTGAAATACTGCTGCTTCTCAGGCACTAGCAAATCAAAATTGCGAAATTTTTTTTTTAATATTTTGGGTAATTGCCTCCCTAAATACTAGAATCTGTATTTGATTCCTCTACACCTGAAGGACGTTTGAAATAGGGTTGTTTTATCCACTTTACCACACAACACCACACAACCGTAAGCTTACTGCAACTACCCTCGCCTCAGACCACCCGCACTTAGCACTTGCCCGTAGTAATTTATTAGCCCATTCGCTCAATGAACCAATGTTTACTGTTTCGCCTTTGTCAAAACTTAAGCTTCTGCCAAACAAATTTACAACCCTTCAGAGGTCATACACCTTCCCCGTTGCTTTTCCAAAGGGTACCGTTTTTCTACAACAAGTGCCGTTTTTATTTCGGTGGTTGACCTCTGCAAGTTTGTAAAGAATCCAGTGGAACACTCCTTACTAAGTATTGATATAACTCTTTCTCGTACGTTTTGAAATGTTTTGTTTTTATAATATATATGTACTAATAAGCCCCGTAAAAAATTGCGGGCAGATTAATTAGATGTACAACGGAAAAACATTATTTAAAAAAAATACTATTCAAACAATAACTTTATTTAGCCTAGCTTAATACGCAGCGTGGATTAGAGTTATAAGGATTATGTTATATGCAGTCTGATAAGTTTTGTATTAAATTTATATGCCTACTCACTTTGGACAAGTATAGGTATTTTCTAAATATTATAGAAGTAATGTAGGCTATATAATATGTTTTGAGGTTAGAAGTTGTTGAAAATGTATATATTTTGCGATCGTTTTTGTTTACTTGCGTTCTTCAGAACATTTACTTAGGCCAATAAAATATGTATAACGGCCTCTCTGCCTTTAGGGATTTTCAACAAGGTACTGGTATATGTACAGAACCTACAATTAATTATATGAAGTAATATACCGTCTACTATTTCACGGTGAACAAATTATAGCGCATGCGTAAGGTTGCATTGTTTGGTTTATTCGTCTTAATAGTTGTAACATAGGTGGCCAATGCAGACGAGAAAATAACTTGGTTAAAGTGAAAAATGCAATAGACATCATATAGGTATATAAAGGGTAGAGGACGCAATAAATTTCATATATATATATATAAAATAGACGCAAAGGAAATAAATAATTTGTATAAAGTAAAATAATAATCATTTAATGAACAAAAGTAAATTTACAAACGAAAGAAATAATTTTAGAATGAAAATGTAAAGGCAAACAATGCATAGACTATAACATAATTAATTGTATATATATAAACAATGCTAGTGATTTTATACAAATGAGTGACAATATATAATATAAAAAGTGACAATATAACTAAAATAACCATAAACAATGGTAACATTTTTCTGATTACAAAGTAAATCAAAACATATAAAAATATACAACATATAAAATGACAACAAAGTGCGTCTAAATGGAAAAAGCAAGTTGACAACAGTGTAAGCAATTTGGCAACGTCGTTGCAAGGACGGATATAGGAGATAGCCCAGTCGGTGTAGGTTACAACTACCAGTAATTTGCAATACGGCTGATTTTTTTTATAAGTACCTTAAAAGTATGTACATGAATATTAAAAAAATGTTTACCAGTCTATCGATTTTCCCAAAGTCGAAAAAAATCGATTAACATTTTTTTCCGATATTCCCTAATATTTCGAGCTGGGATGAAGATAAATAAAAATTAAAATTACCACCGTGTAGGGGAAGTATTTTTAAATAAAAAAGGGCATATGTATTTATTTCGTCCGAGCAATGGTTTGTCTGGAAAAATTCGTTAATGCAGGTATGTATTTTGCAGCAGGGGAAATCACTAAAAGGGGACATCTCTTTCATATATGAAGCGTTAGCTCATTTTAAATTGGCTGAATTTTAATATATCGAATTGAAACTTGACATAGGAGTAAAATATATATTTTAAACATTTATGCTGAGTCTAAGCTTGTTATCTTGAAAATGACATGATCTATAGCCACTTGACTTATCAATGGGTTTCTCGATTTTAGGAGTAGCGGATCCACGTTTTAAACGGCTCCAATTTAAAAAAATTTCAAAATATCAACCTGAAAGTTTTTTTAAAAGTTTAATATATAGATTCAAACAAGATCAAGGAGTATAAACCTTTTTTATTATTTACTTTTAAAAGCACAAGTAACTTAAAAAAGTATAATTTTAGATCTTTTTAGATTTTTTATCAAAACGCTGAAGTTGATCTGCTGCAAATTTTTTTAAATATAGTTTTTAAAATAAGTATAGGGAAAAAATTGTGTTTGTAACTTCTTTACCAATTTTTAAATCGATATGTTAAAAAATGTCGAAAATGGAGTCGTTGAATATAAAGGTGTTATAGTTAAAACGAGATAGGTAAAACAGAAGACTATTTTCAAGCGCCTCGTTTTTAAAAACGACACGAAAAAAATCGTTCATACTTACTAAGAATATTTATACTGGTGTATTCAACGTGTAAAACAAATTTGATGTTAATATTCCAAAAATTGACGAAACTGAAATAGATTGAAAGGGTTACAGCGTTCAATAAGCAAAAAATCGTGAGGCTCGTTGATAAGTCTGATGGCTCTAGCTCATCAAATTTTTAAGATACCAACTTGAGTCTTGGTATATAAGTTAAAAATAAACTTTTCACTTGCTATACCAAGTTTTAATTCGATATATTACAAAATGGCCAACTTTGATTTGCTATACGTATGGACGGAAATGATCATATTTATTGATAATTATGCGTTCATAAATTTGCAGGCCTATTTAGTTTAAAATTATCGCAGATGTATAATTTTTGAATATTATATTTATATACATATTGTTTATGTATATTTTAAATTTCATACAAATTGGATGATTATCTTGAGAAAAAGTGGATTTTTTCGAAGACAAGTTAATCGAGACTGCGTATAGGCTATTACGCTTGTCTTAACGAAATTGTATTATTTTGAATATAAAAAGTTGAATTTTTTAAGAAAATGGCAGTCATTTTGAATCCACCATGTTGAATTTTCATATTTTATATGAATTAGTTCCTTCTAAAAACCCCAAATAACCAATTTTCTTTTTCTTTGAGACACATTTTTTTAAATTTCAATATATATATTTGGGTAATTTGTTAGATGATTATGTGTAATGAAAAAAAACATGCCATCGTAAAGCTGACACTTTCCTCTTGAAAATGCCCTATTACAACTATTTATTTAATACATTATAACTATGCGATAGTTTATAATGTACTGGACCGCGCTTCAAAAAATAGGTCTTCAGCCGTGCTGCCGAGTAGCGCTACCTGCATTATCGAATTTTTCCAGACAAACCATTGCTCGGACGAAATAAATACATATGACCTTTCTTATTGAAAAATACTTCTCATACACTTACTTCTCTGGGTGGTATTTTTATTTTTATTTATCTTCATCCCAGCTCGAAATATTAAAAAATATCGGGGGGAAAATGTTAATCGATTTTTTTCGACTTTGGGAAATCGATAGACTGGTTTACATTTTTTTTAAAGTTAATCTACATACGTTAATGTACTTATAAAAAAAAATCAGCCGTATTGTAAATTACTGGAACTTTTGGTCTAAAATTACCCCTACCAACTGGCCTAAGAGCAGAATGTGCTGTTTTCTTCTTTGAAAAAGATGGAGACAGTTTGTCTTGATGTGGAGGTCCACTATGAAACTGTAAAAAATTTATGTATTTTTACTAGTCTCGTCAATTTTTTTGGTAAAAAGGCTAGATGTTATGTGTGCACAGGTGTTTTACAAATAAGTAATAATTTTCTTCAAACGGTTTTATTTCTTATTTTCTTTGTGCGGTTTGAAGCTGATAAAACTTTCCAACCACGAGGTCTACATTTGATAGTAATGACATCAATTAAAAGTAATTTGTGAATTTAGAACAATGTTGTATGGGCCCATCGAAAAAATACCCAAGTATTATAACTTAAGAATAAATACAAAATCGTTAAAATAGAAAATTTTACTAAAATTTTTATAATTTTGGTGCACTTAAATTGTCTTGTATGTAAAATCTTTTTGGTCTGCCTATAGAGTTTGAAATTAAAAATATAATTTAAACTAAATTGCGTCTTATTGAGCTCATTTTTGAATATTTTTTAATGAATTCTGTGTTATGTATTTTGATATTAATGTAAATAATTCCTGCTAAGATGTGTTAGTAAATTTACAAATTGTTCGTATGCGATGCCTTGAATTTCATTTCTATACCATGATACCACTTAGGAATAAGTATTAGCTCAATTAAGCGAACCACCCTCGAGGATTTGGAAGTAAATGCGAATTAATTTGTTAAATTGATAATCTAGGCTAAAGTGAACTATGACGACATTCTGTAGAGTGAATGTCCACTTAAAGGTGACCAATAGAATGTACGTCTGTGACTTAGAAAGATGAAATGTGGGTTAGTAAGTGAATAAGAAGATAAACAAACAAAAAATTAGGTTAGATTCTTTAGCATTGTATAAATTTCAAAGGTGTTGTATTTAATGATAGCCTAAATAGTTTTCAGAATCAGATGCCAAAATTTCATAGTTTTTTAAAATAATTATTGATTTTTTTTAAATTTATTGTATTATCAAAATCACTTCACCTCAAATTTGTTTATACACTTTCATAAGATATACATCTTTATCGTAACCGCAGCGCGTTACATAGTCTAATATAAATATTGCGTCAGGAAACAAACATTGTAGAAAAAGTGTCGCCATTTTACACAAAGGCCTGAAATAAATTTTGGAAAACAAAAGATAGTACATTCTGGTCATAGGCCTACTTAAATTTACGATTTCAAACATATAAAATGTAGTATTTTGGCAAAACTATATAATTGTTCAACTTAAAATTAACTTAAAGTTATAAAAATCAGTTGACCTATATGTGTAAATTAACACTAGCTAAAACTTGTAAGATTCATTAAAGTAGCAATGATTCAGACTAAAAGCCTGCGCATGAGCAGTCACAGAATGAATCACATGACAGAATGAATGAATGTACCAATGTACTGTATTGTTGATGTAATAATAACAACACAAAACTTAATTTAAAAGTTGTTATCATAAAACAATAACAAAATAATTACGGGGATTCAATTCGAAACCAGCCGTATATTGCCTCACGAATCTTTGATCAAATCTTAAAGCCATTCTGTTTCAATATACGGAAATTAGTACAAGGATATCTATAAAATGACTTTTTGAAACAAAGATTTTTAATTTTCAATATTACTAACATTTGTTTACGTACAGCGTGAAATCGGCCTGATGTCCTCTGAGAATGACAGAGTTATTGTCAAACCTTGGAATAACACGACTGAAAGTTATGCTGTAAAGTTGTATTTCAGTAGCGGTGACTGTTTAAGTAAAATAGTTTACAATTAATTTTAAATTTTGTGAAAAATATTTTACAAATCGGTAATATTTTTTTTAGTTGTGTTGAACTTGAATTTAAAGTGTTTTATTTACAAGATATTATACTGTACCTTGCAAACTGTTCTGTATATTATCTTATCGAAGAAAACAGCCAAAGGCCATACGTTTTTGTTTTTACTAGTACCGCCTGTGGTCAAAATTCGACCAATTGTGTTTGTAAAGAAACGAAATTAAACTTGTTTTTCACACGATTAATTATTGGACTACATTTGTATGCAAATTCTTCATTTTTACCTTGACACTATGAAGCAAAGAGTGGGAAATGGCCACGAGGAAGCTTGATGGAATTAATGATAAATATTTAGTAAACATGTGGAGATCCTAAGAAGTAAGAAATTCAATTACTAAGCCGTAAAATAATTCAACAAATAAATAAGCATAAGTCATAATTACATTTGATAGAAATGGAAACAACGCCAACTATTTGAATGCATACAGCCACAATGCGATCAAAATGCTTTCATTTAATTGTTTGTAGAGTTTGTACTGAATAGTCATGAGTGTGTGAAAAATATAAAGCCATGACTTACAAAAACTCATTTTTATCATACTGCATTATAAACTGACGATTTAAATGCATGCGTTACGTCCGCAAAGTGACTCTTCATTGTAGTCATTCACTACTTGCTCAAAATGTCAGCTGATTCAATTACCAGCTGACTTCTTTTTGGTACTAGGATCTAAAATTATTGTACGTAAACAACGCATTGCTGTGCTTTAAAATTACAACAGCTGTAAGTTCAAAACGTTCGGTTTTTTCTCGACTGATAGCAGCACTGTCGCTCATCGGTTAAATCGCGTTTAAAATATGTAGATAAATTAATTATGTAATTTAATTAATTAGGTTTTAGGTTTTAGTGTGATTCCAGTGCAGTATTATAAAAAGTAACGTTCATAACTTGTACCTAAACATCCACTTTAGGTACTAGTGATGAAATATACATTTCATATTCATTGCCATAGCAACCAACTGCATAAAATGACAGATTAAAACAGTTGATTCTGATAACCAGCTTAGCAACTCAAATTTAGGTTAGGCCTATTTTACCTGGCCCAGCGTCAAAATACACACATGATTTTTTGTGTGTGCAAATCTATGACAGTACCTTTCGAATGATATAAGTTTCATTTCATTCCACTCCTTTTACAATAAATTTTCAAGGTAGTTATTCAAATTATTTTCGATTTTCACGAATTAACACGAGTATAAAAATGTATTGTTTGTTTTTGTTGATTTGTTAAATTTTATTTTATTGTAACTAGCTGACCCGTGCGAAGCATTCGCATTCTAACTTACTTAAATCCCACTTAATTAAAGTATTCACCGTAAGTAGAGTCCGCGATGATATGGCGCCAAAAGTGGTGGGGGAAGGTCATTGACCTTGGGCCACGCCCCCTTTTTTTGGGTGTTTTTTTTGGGTCTTTTTGGTTCCTAACCC
>JAGFPH010001425.1:119124-142113 GCA_018207615.1 Philaenus spumarius
CCCTAAAATTTCGATTTTTTAAAACCCTTTCTTAGTGAGCGCCTAGGGTCCTAGAGTAAGCTACATACAAAATTTCATTCCAATCTGTTCGGTAATTTTGGAGAAATCGTGATTTAGTAATTTTAATCCCTCAAACCCCCCTAAAATTTCCAATTTTTTAAAACCCTTTTTTAGTGAACACTTATGACCCTAGAGGAAGCTACATACCAAACTTCATTCCAATCCGTTCGGTAGTTTTGAAGAAATCGTGATTTAATAACTTTGATCTCCCCAAATCCCCCCCCATAATTTCGAATTTTTTCAAACCCTTTCTTAGTGAGCACCTATGGCCCTAGAGGAAGCTACATACCAAATTTCATTTCAATCCGTTCGGTAGTTTTTGAGAAATCGTGTGATGAGTGTGTCAGTGAGTGGTATTTCGCTTTTATATATATCTATACTAATATTATAAAGAGGTAAAGTTTGTTTGTTTGTATGTAGGGGGTAATCTCTGGCTCTACTGAACCGATTGAAAAAATAGTTTTACTAATAAAAAGGTACACTATCCCTGAGTAACATAGGCTATAATTAATTTCGGTAAAAACCTTTTTTTATTTCAATATATTTGTAAATTTAGTCGGAAAAAATCTTAGGTTAGGTTTAGAATGATAAATCAACACATGTATTTACATTTAATACCATAGCAACCAATTGAATAAAATAACAGATAACATAGCTGCTTTAATATTTCCATAAACAGCTGATTTCAAAATTTTAAGCAATTATTTTTGTATTTCCACCTTTTAGGTTAGGGTTTTAAAGTGTATAAACCTGAGCCTTGCTGGTTCTTTTAACCATTATTAACTGTTGTTATAAAATATAAGAAATAATTTGGTTTGAACATTTAACAATATTTACCATCTTAGTTTTGAGGTTATTATTAATACTACACCTTTATTATAAATAAAACATAACATATGTTTTTAGAAGGTACCATTGGGGGTTGGGGTGCGGAGCACGCAGGGGTCTCCCCTAGAATATTATATGTAGGCTGATAAGTTTTGTATTAAATTTATGTACCTACTCACTTTGGACAAGTAGCCTATAGGTATTTTATAAATATTATAGAAGTAATGTAGGCTATATGATATAATTTGAGGTTAGAAGTCGTTGAAAATGTATATACTTTACGTTCGTTTTTGTTTACTTCCGTTCTTCAGAAGAAATTACTTAGGCCAACTAACTACAAGTCACTGGTTTTCTGCCTTTAGGGATTTTCAACAAGGTATATGTACAGAACCTACAATAATTATAAGAAGTAGGGATATTTAGTGCCTAATATTTCACGGTGAACAAAAAAGTATAGCGCATGCGTACGAGTGTACTGTTTGACTTATTGGAATCAGACATTATAGAAGAACATGAATTTTACTCAAACACCTAAAATGCATTTTGGAAAATAAAACAAAAGACCGTACATTTTCATCGTAGGCGTACTTAAATCGACGATTTTAACGCCGATATAAAATACAGTTATTTAGGCAAGACTATATATTATTGATTGTTCAATTTAAAAGTCATTCAAGTTTTCATCATCAGAAGACCTCTAAGTGTAAATTGACAGAAGCTCAAATTTGTATGATACTATTAAAGTAGCAAACATTCAGACTATAAGCCCAAGACAGACTACAAGCCCAAGACAGACCATACGCATGAGCAGTCAATACAGAATGAATCATATGTATCAATGTACATTATCTACTTATATAAAGCTAGACGGTAACACTGATTCACTGACATTAATTATTAGGCACTTCCCGTAATCGGACCCCCCTCAACCTTATACTTGAATTACAGCTCTCGACGAGAAACTTTTGGGAAAATTGCCAGACTTTAACATCATTTAATTTTGGAAGCACCTTTTGGTTGGGGAAGATTTTTTAGATTTTTTAGATGTTTTAAATTTTTGCACTTTTTTACTTTGAGCGCGTTTTGTAATAAAACGGTAAGAGATAGCAAAAAATGTTAAATACAAAAGTTGTAGAAAATTAAATTTCAAACGAGAGATTTTCCATCAGATTCAAGATTCAATCATCCATTTAGCCACTATTCATCCGAGAAGGGAGGCTCCGCCCAACGTCTTTAAAGCTAGACGGGTTCAGCGATTCACTGACAAACTATGAGGCACTTCCCGTACGTAATCGTACCCCCCTCGACCTCATACTTGAATTAAAGCTCTCTACGAGAAACTTTAATAAAAATTGCTAAACGTTAACATTTTTAATTTTTAAAGCACCTTTTGGGCGGGAAAGATTTTTTTATCGCGTTTTGTAAGAAAACGGTAAGAGATAGAACAAAATGTTAAATACAAAAGTTGTAGAAAATTTCATTTCAAACTAACGATTTTCCATCAAATTTAAGATCCAATCATCCCTTCAGCCGCTATTCACCCGAGAAGGAGTTCCGGCACACAATCCTTCAAATTTCCCATGTTAATCTTATGGAGATAAAGTTTAATGAATTTGAGTCAGCTGCCAAATAAAACAGCTGATTTATGCTCGGTCACCTATGTACAAACGAGCCAAAGATTAACGAGATTCTTTAGCGAATTTTCCAACCGCGAGCGAAGCGAAGCAGCCATCTGAGGCCGAAGGCCGAGCTCCTAGTTATTGATAACATAACAACACAAAACTTAACTTAAAAATAATTGTAAATATAACCTTAATACAACAAAATAGTTACGCGAGCTCAATACGAAACCACCCGCATATTGCCTCAAGAATCTTTGATCAAATCTTGAATACAATCTGTTTCAATATACGGAAATTAGTGCATGGATGCCTAAAAATGACTTTTTGAAACAAAAATTGTTAAATTTTCAATATTACTAAAGATATTTGTTTATGGACAGCGTGAAATCGGCCTGATTTCCTGTGAGAATAACAGAGTTATTGTCAAACCTTAGAATAACACGACTGAAAGTTGGCTTATGTGAGAATGTTCAAGTAAAATAGATAATATTTTTTACTTTCTCCACCCTATACGTAGTATATGGAAAAAGTATTGTTTTCGTCCAAATTTTCGAATTTGAATTTTTAGTGGAATTATCTGTTTTGGTGTCCCTGAACCCCCCAAAAATGTTTAGTGGAAATATCTGTGTTGGTGGTCCCTGAATCCAAAAATATTTTTAGTGGAATTATTTGTTTTGGTGCTCCCTGAACCCCCCAAAAAATTTTAGTGGAAATATCTGTGTTGGTGGTCCCTGAACCCAAAAATATTTTTAGTGGAATTATTTGTTTTGGTGCTCCCTGAGCCCAAAAAAGTGTTTTTTTGGTGATGTCTGTCAGTGTGTCTGTAAGGATGTGTACAGAGCTGGAGACCATACCAACGGTCCGATTTTGATGAAATTTGTGATGTAGTTGTAGTTCTGGAATATCTCCAGGCGTTTTTTCTTCATTTTTTCAAATTTTTGATTTTTAAGGGGTTTTACTCCCCAAAAATGGCCAAAAATCAAGAAAATCCAAATTTTTCAAAAACGGCTCTAACGATTTTGATAAAATTTTGCTTATTTGTAGCCCTTAATGTATCCTATCATATGATAACAACCGCATATTTCTAAAAATTCTCGTTTAGTTAATAACAATAATAACTGATTTTTGGGGATATTTAGCCAAAAAGGAGGTTGTTTTTCAAAATTTTTTAAAACCTTTTTTCGTGCATCTATACAGGTCTAATTGGCATGTTTGGTGCAAGTTTGTTCGAAATCGATCAAATGGTTTAAATAATAATAATAATATAATACAATAATGTAATATGGAATTGTGTTACATGCATCTAATATTTTCCATGGTAACATTTTCCTACTTTTGCAATTCTAAATAACCACCTCCTATGCTACTCTTGGGAAGGTATAAAGTTTCAACTGGGAGAAAGTATGTGGCAGTTATCTGGTACCGTTTATTAATTTTGTAAAAAATATTACTAGTGAGTTAGGTCGATCTTTTCTTTTTATTTGTGTTAAACTTGAATTTAAACTATTTTATTTACAAGGTATTATACTGGATCTTGTATACTGTACTGTAAATATTATCGAAAAGAACAGCCAAAGGCCATACGTTTTTATTGCAACTAGTATTTTCTATAGGCTAGTCGAAATTCGACCAGTTGTGTTTGTAAAAAACGAAATTCAACTTCTAACTTTTAAGTTGTTTTACATAATTAATTGGACATTAATCAATACATCATTTGTACGCAAAAAATTAATTCTCACCTTGACGCTATGAGGAAAAGAATGGGAAAGGGTAAAGAGGAAGCTTGATGGAATTAATGATAAATATTTAGTAAATATATGAAATTCCTTAGAAGTAAACAATTCAACTGTAAGCCGTAAAATAATTAACAAATAAATATGCATAAGTGATAATTACATTATTTGAAAGAAATTAAAACAACGCCTACTATTTGAATGCATAAAGCCATAATGCGATCAAAATGCTTTCATTTAATTGTTTGAAACATTTGAACGGAAAAATCAGGGGTGGGGGGGGGAGGGGTGGGGGGGGGGGGTGATAAATATAAATCCATGATCTAAAAAATGCATTTTTTGTCATACTTTATTATGAACTGATGTTTTTAATGCACGCGTTACGTCCGTAGAGTTACTATTGTAGTCATTCACTACTTGCTCAAAAAGTCAGCTGACTCAGTAATCAGCTGGCTTATTTTTGGTACTAGGATCTAAAAATATTTTACGAAAACAATGCATTGTTGTGCTTTAAAATTACAACAGCTGTAAGTTCAAAAGGTTCGGCTTTTTTCCGACTGATAGCAGCACTGTCGCGCATCGGTTAAATCGCGTTTAAAATCCGAAGAAAAATGTAGGCCTACAATGTAATTTAATAAATTAAGCGTTCGTGTAATTCTCTAGTGTGATAAAAAGTATCGTTCATAACTTGTACCTAAGGTGCTTTTTGGTGCTTGATCGTTTTTTTATGAGCTCGGCAACCACGATCTCGCACCAAAAACATCCACATTAGGTAGGGGAAACTAGGGATCCTTGACCCATATTTATACTTGACCCATAGCAATTTCCCTGGCTGTGGGAAATTTTGGAGAGGTAACAGTTGCATCACTGCATAGCCTACAGTGAGTATGGAATTGGAGGGAAACCTAATTTGACCGTCTGTTGTTGTTTGGCAACTAAAGGAAGAAGATTGAATCAGCACCTGCGATAGTAAATTTTTAGTTTTGGGGATTTGGATTTTTCTATTTTTTCCATTAAAGGTACATTAATTGTTATCTTTTAATTAAGTGTATCTTTGGCTTTAAGGTCATATGAGTAGAAATTTAAGTTTGAAATAAAAACACCTGAAAAATTAGGGTTATGTTAAACAAAAGCATCTAGGGATGGTTGACCCAAGCTAAATTGGGATACACGACCCAAGTAGGGATACTTGACCCATGGTCTTGAGGTTTTTAAATGTATTTTTTTTAAACTATTTATGCAAAATATCAACTTTAATATGTTTAAGTATTTGAAAGCATGTTTAAGTATTTGAAAGCATGTTTAAGTTTGCTAAGCATGTTGAACAATCTCGTTTTAAATGGCCCGAAAAATATGATGAAGCTGAAATCGACTTGGAACAAGTTGATGCCTCGCTTGACCCCTCCAGAGTTTTGTTTTCAAAATGATAGTTACAGGTTTCATATTCAAACACAAAATTCCATATGTAGTTGAATAACAAACATTAGCTAGCCTAGATGTTATCGAATTTTCTTGATTTGCTTAAAATCTGAAAATTATTTCTTTAAAATGTTTCACTTAAATATTTCATACTTTCTTCTCTGATTATGTTAATTTCAGAAATAAATGAGTTTAAAGTACTTAATTTATATGTTTTTTTATTTAAAATTACCTTCATTTTTATCATTATATTTAAGGTGTCAAGTATCCCAAAGGGGTGGGTCAAGTATCCCTATGCCTAAATATTAGTAAATAATTTATCATGACAGTGTTTAGCTTTTTCCCCATAAGCAATGTTGCAATTCTTGTATAACACTTCAAACTTATTATTTAAAAACAAATTTTAAACAATTATCAACATTTAAAAATAATAAAAATAAAAAACCAAAATTTGGGTCAAGTATCCCTAGTTTTCCCTACTAGTGATGAAATATATTATTTTATATTCATAGCCTTTGTAACCAACTGCATAAAATAACCGATTCAAACAGTTTATTCTGATAACCAGCTTACCAACACAATTTTAAGTTAGGACTATTTTACTTGGAGCAGCGTCAAAATCCACACATGATTTGTGTGTGCACATCTAGGCCTATGGCACAGTACTTTTCGAATGTTATAAGTTTCTTATAATGTAATATGCTAGCCCGACTGTATAACCTAGGCATTCAACAGATGTTCAAATAAATAATAATAGCGTATGGCTACAATAAAAATAATTCGACACGCAGCTGAACCGCTGACATAAGTTTAACAAATTTCCAAAATTTAATTTATATGTTTTATGTTTTTAACTAACAATTTGGTAAATCGGTCTACCCACGAAGGCGCTGAATAGCTGCCTGTGTGTACGAAATACATTAGTAGGATTCGATTCCTGCTAGGCCTCCAGGCACGGCTCACGCCCTGCTTCTTTCGGATTAAGGACTGCTTTGCTTCGCTCTCAGCGTATAAACTCGGCCGTCGGTATCGATAAAATTAACTCGGCCATTACGGTAAAATTAACGACGTAGATTTGAACCGGGTACTCTATGGTGTTTTACGTTTTGATCGATTTTGGAAGAACCGAGTGAGCTGACATGAAAACAAAATTTGCAGAATATTATTCTACATTTATTTTGTTAGATAAACCCCCCAAAAAAGTTTCATTCTGGTAATAAAATCTTAAAAAGTATAGTTACTTCTGGTCATGGGCGGATCGAGCCGGTTTTCAAGGAGGAGGCTGTCTCCTATCTGGGGGGGGGGGGTAATATAATAATTTTGTTGGAATACAGTGCTTGAAAACGTCTTTTAAGACTATTTTACAAGCACCCATTTTGAATAGAAATTAAAGATTATATGTTTTTCATAAAAATGGAATTTCATTGTAACAAATTGTAGAAAATAAATCATAAAATTGAGCTGTATAATAGAAAATTTTAAATAGCCTTATTAGTATGTAAACCTATGTAAAGTATACAGTTTCAGCCAGACGGGAAAACGGCTTAACGCTCCTAGGGTGTTGAAAATGTACATATTTCACGGAAATACCCGAATAGCCTCGGAACACTAAACCAGGTTTTCCTTACATCAAACGAAAATAAAGAACTTGCACTTCAAATAGATATAAAAATCATTATACAAATATATCGATTTGTAATAGATGGATCGATTGCAAAATGTGCTTTCTCATTGGTTAAAAACTGTCCAATTGCAAGGGTTTACAGAAAACTTCACATCTAAGAAACTATAAATGTGACGAATGATTGGTAGATCGTGGTTGGAAGTTCAAATCTTGACGAACCCATAGGTGTCCTTATCTTCGTCTCAAAAGAAGTCTGTTTAACGGTTATGTGCCTTTAAAAAGTGACGAGTTTGAGTCATTTGCTTGTGCTTTCTCGCGTGGCATCAATTGATTTAGACTACAATATTACAACGATGATTACAATGTTAATATAAGTTTTGGAAGAAATTTGTAAATACAAAAATTAAATTTTAAAACATTTCCTTTCTAGTGGTTTTTGTTTGATTGATATTGGATAATATTTAGTGGGTGAAATATTCGATACAAGTTATGTTGTCTGAGACTACTCAATAAACAAAACAAAAATATAATAACCAAAGGGGGGCTGCAGCCTCCACAGCCCCCCCCCCCCTCTGGATCCGCCAATGCTTCTGGTGTTTGGCTAACGAACTCGAACGACCGACTTAGACGTCGAACGTGTGTACCAAATGTGGTCCAAAACAGACGTAAAATGCGGCCGCTAGAGTGCAAACATATCTAAATACGTAGAATTTTTAATGACACCTAACCTGTTCTGGGGACCATGATCGATGCTCATTTCCTACTCCCAACCTTAAGTCTCACCATAAGAGTCACTGCAATTATACTGTCATGCTGCAGAGCCTGCCTACCGAATGACCACCCACACCATTTCCCAGTACAATATTTCACGCTCATTATGCCTAAACAGTTAGGTTTAGATTGAACACTGTCAGTGTTTGACTTACGCGGTAGTTAGAAATTTATGGTTGTAAACACCAGGACAAATTTACAACCCTTCCGCGGGGAAGGAGTGAGGTACCGTTGGGGGTTGTTGAACCGACCGCGTCCGCAATTACTAGGAACACGTTTCAGGGTCTGTTTTATTGTTTTGTTTCCTGCTAGACTGAATCTTTTGTAAGGTTTTAGTGGCCTAGTGGCTTATTAGGCGCGGACGGTCGAGGTACCGTAGTGTCGTTATGTACGTCCGAGTGCCACAGTATCATTGGTCCTCAGTCACTGGGCGGTGTGAACTCAGAACGGTTTATTTCCGTAAGTGAACCAAAATGCAAGACTGAGAAATTGAAATAATAGCCCAGATAGCAGATAATTATCGCTGGCGTTCATACAGACAGATTCACTACTCACGAAAAAGCCAAGTTTTCGTTCTATATCAAGCGTTATAAAATACCCAGATAAATACTGCAACTCGTTATTTAGGTTAGGTTTCCTAATAGATACGCTTACTCCTCTAGGGTTACAGTCCTCCAAGGACCTTAGCTTCCTCCATGTCTGTCAGCAAGAACAAATCACCAACTCCTCACTCCCGACCGTCTCTTTCGTGGTCTACCTTTATTTTTCACTTCTTCTGACTTCTGCTTTAGTATACAGATAATTCGACCACGCAGCTGAACCGCTGACTTGAGTTGAGCGAATTTCCCAAACTAAATTTATATGTTTTAGGGTTCTAACCAACTATTTGAGAAAAGGGTCTACTCATGAGGTCGCTGAATGGATGCTGCCTGCGTGTACGAAATATATTATTAGAACGTGTTTGCCCCTCTGTCTCCAGCCATAGCTTACGCGCTGCTTCGTTCCGCTCTCAGCGGAAAAACTCTCTTAAATTATGTACTGCCTCGCATCAGAAGCGGATGTGAAGCTACCACAATGATTAAATTCCCCCACATATATTTGAAAAATGTACTTTTATGCTATCTTATGTTTTGGCTGATTTTTGGGGAAACCAGATGTGTTGTAAGGTCGAGTAAACCGTAAAATGTGCAGAATAATCTCCTATTTATTTCTTTAGATAAACCCCAAACAAACTTCATTCTACACTTGATTCCACGTTCACTGTGCAGTACAGAGCGCACATAAGACATGTTATCCTTACGACAGTCTCAGCGATAGTAGCATAGATCATGAATAATAAAATAGATCTTGCATTCATACGGGGGCTGTGTACCGAAAAAAAGGTTGCCGCGAAAATAGTGCATGATCGCGCCGCGAGGTAGCGCCAGCGAGAAATAATTGGTAGCATTGGTGTTTCACACAGCTTCCGTCGTTTCCCCAATAGATAGCGCCACTATCGTCGAATTTCCAGTGGAACGAAATATTGCATTGGATCGGAGTTCTATTAGGTTATCCAAATACAATGATAGTAGCCAACTAAAAAACATCAACTCCCATGCAACGCTCGGTCAGTTGACGCAACCCGCAAGACAATAAACGTGATGTTCTTTGTAATGGTAGTAGCATATCTATTCTCCCGTATGAGCTGTACTGCACGTTGAACGTGGAATCGAGTCTAGTGCGGACAATCTCAACAAATTTTACTTCCAGTCAAAAACGCATGTTGACGGTTGTTGGATTTCTTGGGCTAACAAACTCGTCCAAGTGACATAGAAAACCAAAATTTACCAAATCGGACTTAAAACGAGGCCGTTAGATTGCAAACGCAAACAAATTGTATATGTATGTATAACTTTTAATGACAACCCCAAAACGTGTTCTGGAGACCATGATCTGTGCTCATTGTTCAAGATTCGTTGCAATAAATCGTCTTTCCTATGGAAATTCGCTAATAAATACTATAACGTTCCTTATTGGTCTTTGATCAAAGACTATCCCTAAGTTTCATAAGTGTAATGCCAAGCCTATTATAGCCCAGTCGGTGTAGGTTACAACTAGCAGTAATTTGCATACGGCAGATTTTTTTTATAAGTAGCTTAAAAAGTATGTAGGTTAATATAAAAAAAGGTTTACCAGTCTATCGATTTCCCAAAGTCGAAAAAAATCGATTAACATTGTTTTTTCGATATTTCTTAATATTTCGAGCTGGGATGAAGATAAATAAAAATAAAAAATACCACCGTGTAGAAGAAGTTTTTTCAATAAGAAAGGACATATATGTATTTATTTCGTCTGAGAAATGGTTTGTCTGGAAAAAAATCGATAATGCAGGTATGTATTTTGCAGCAGGGGAAATCACTAAAAGGTTATTCCTAAATTGGCTAAATTTTAATATATCGAATTGAAACTTGACACAGGAGTTAACATATATATTTTAAACACTTATGCTGAGTCTCAGCTTGTTATCTTGAAAATTACCCGATGTAGAGCCACTTGACTTATCAATGGGTTTCTCGATTTTAGGAGTACGGGATACACGAACTCATTTGAAACGGCTCCAGTATAGAAAATTTTCAAAATATCAACCTGAAAGTTTTTTTACAAGTTAAATACATAGATTCAAACAAGATCAAGGAGTGTAAACCTTTTTTATTATTTACTATTTACTTTTCAAAGCACAAGTAACTTAAAAAAGTATAATTTTATACCTTTTTAGATGTTTCATCAAAACGCTTGAGTTGATCGGCTGCAGATTAGTCAATTTTTTTTAATATAGTTTTTAAAATAAGTATAGCAAAAACCAATTGTGTTTGTAACTTCTGTATCAATTTTTAAATCTATATGTTCAAAAATGTCGAAAATGGAGTCGTTGAATCCAAAAGTGTTATAGTTAAAACGAGATAGGTAAAACAGAACACTATTTTCAAGCGCCTCGTTTTTAAAAATAACATGACAAAAATCGTTCATACTTACTAAGAATATTTATACTGATGAATTCAACTTGTAAAACAAATTTGTTGTTGATATTCCAAAAATTGACGAAACTGGAATAGATTGAAGTTAGTTCGTGGGTCCGGTACTCCTAAAATCGAGAAACCCATTGATAAGTCAAGTGGCTCTAGATCGGGTCAATTTTAAGATAACAAGCTGAGACTCAGCATACGTGTTTAAAATATATATTTTAACTCCTATGTGAAGTTTCAATACGATATGTTAAAATTCAGCCAATTTAGAATAAGCCAACGCTTCATATAGGAATGAGATTTCAACTTTTAGTGATTTCCCCTGCTGCAAAATACATACCTGCATTATCGAATTTTTTCCAAACAAACCATTGCTCGGACGAAATAAATACATATGACCTTTCTTATTGAAAAATACTTCCCCTACACGGTGGTGTTTTTTTATTTTTATTTATCTTCAACCTAGTTCGAAATATTAAGAAATATCGAAAAAGAAATGTTAATCGATTTTTTTTTCGACTTTGGGAAATCGATAGACTGGTAAACTTTTTTTATGTTAATCTACATACTTTAATGTAGTTATAAAAAAAATCAGCCGTATTGTAAATTACTGGAACTTTTGGTCTAAAACTACCCCTACCGACTGGCCTTTTAGGTAACACAATTTAATTCAATCTTTTGTCATGTCTTGTAACTTTGACAACGTCCATTTATTTGATTGTAGGGTAACTAATTTAATTTAGATTTTTCAAATCCACTAGTGAAGGTAATATATAAAAGATATTTAAAAAAATCATATCCTTCTTATAACGTAAATGTTGCTAATAGATTAGAAAAAATAACAAGTAGGCTACTTACGAAATAATTGAAATTAGAATTAGTTGCAAGTTGAAAACACACACTCATCACACACACTAGCATAATTTCAATTTATTAACACTTCATAAGATTACACGATTTTTAAAGTGATTAAAATAGGCCTACCAATCGGAACAAACTGAACGGGGCAAAACAAATCATGTGTTCACGACGAGACGATGCATTTAATTAATATGGCATTGGTTTCGTAATTAACAGCTGTGATCCTGTGATGGATATTATCAATGAGGCCATGGTTTGTTCAGCTGATTTAGACTAAATGTTGAACATATTTCTGCCAATAAATAACACCAATTAATAATGCTTCTTCGTCTGAAAATGTATAGGCCTACTTTTAAGTAAATTTTTATGAAACCCTCTAATACGGAATCCTGGGGGTTTAAATAAAGCAATGTTATGGCATACCTAAATGTTAACCTACTTTATGCATAACAACAAATGTTATAATTAATTATCCTATTACATAAAGTTTCCATAAACAGTTTTGAATTTTAAAGATTGACGAATTATGTCAATAGGCTTAAGGTTTATGACCAAATATATATATAGACAAAAATATTAGACCTATTCGTTAACAAAAAAATGTTACCTGACTATAATTACAAAACCAACTAGTCGACCCTTGCGAATATTTCGCACTTTGCGTTGATAATTTGATCGATTTGCGTGATAGATTACACTTTCATATTATATAGAATGTAAACAATCTAACAGCTGTCATGTTAGTTCAACAGATTGTTAATAGATGGCGCCTTTTATTAGGAATCGTATGAACATTTATAAGAAAGTTTTTTAATCAATTGTTTTAACGAAATCATTAATTATAAGATATCTGTCTATTTTTCGTTAATTGGAGGGGGGGGGGGTTACATAAGCTTTAGTATGATGTTTGAATCATTAATTTTGATGAAGATAAGAATTAAGGTAGGTATGGCGTTGTCATAAAAAAATATTTGAGAATTAATATATTATATTATGACAGTTTTTTTATAAATTTTTTTAACGAAAATATTCATTTTAATATGTTTGTCTATTTTTTGACAATATGAACATAAGCTTTAAAATGATTTTTGAAGAATTACTTTTGATGAAGAACTAAGGGAGATATGGTGTTGCCACAACAAAAATACACTTTTGAGAAACAAGGCGTCCACCTTCGACCGTCCAAAACTTAAGGGGTTATTTCTCAGCTAAAAACCAGCAAATAATACAAACCAACATGTATCCTACCTCGCTCTGTTTTCTGTCTGTCCGTCTTTATATGATTTTTACAAATACCTTAATACCTCAGAAACGGATTAAGGGTCTGCTCCAGTAAACGAGAAAGCAACCGGAAACGCAACCGCTTCTCACTGTATCCCTATCTAATCAGTGCAATTTCTTGCAGCTGAACGCTTTGACATTGCCTCATTTCAAACCATTTTATAAGTCTATCTTTTGTAATTGAGTGTTGAAAAAAACTGAATTTTTTATAAAATTTCGGATCCGGCTTGCAAATTATTTTTCATTATTAATTTTTTATTGTATTAGGAAAAAAATTCAAACTTTGTACTTACAAAATGTCAATTACATAACAAATCAAAAGCATTTAAAAAAATGTAAATTGAAAGACGGATGCGTATGTGACTGTGCTTAAAATGAGACCTTGCAAACAATTTTATGATAAAAAGTAAACGAAATAAATGGTTTGAAATTTAACATTGCTCTTATGGGATAAAAATCCAAGATGGCCGCCACTACAGCAGACCCTTAAGATATAATCATGAAACTGGGTTTGAATATTCCAGTTATTCTGATGCTGAAGGTGGTCATATTATATTAATGAAACGGTAATATAAAACCCCTGCATTCGACCACTAAATCTGAGTTATATCCGTTATTTATGACTCAATTATGAAAAGCCATATACGTTGGATTTGTCTTTAAATAGTCTAAAAATTTGGTGTGTTGACATTTTCTAGTAAAATGTATGGTTTTCTAGATATTTAACGTTGAAAATTTTAAACTACCGCCATTTTGAAGCATATTGTTGCAAGAAAACAATGTTTTAAAGAAAATTGTACCCTATCTAGATGAATATTCATACAACGTTTAATGATTATATCTTAAACCTTTCCTGATACATTAAGGTATTTGTAAAAATCAAAGACAGAAAACTGAACGAAATAGGACACATGTTATATTGTATTATTTGCTTGTTTTAAACTGACAAATAACCCAGTCAAGTTTCGGACAGTCGAAGATGGACTCACTGTAGGCTATATATAATATATTAATAAAATTAACCAGTTATAAAGTTAATGTTTTGTGAGACTGTTTATAAAATGTTCGAAAGTTGAGAAATGACAGTAGACTATAAATTAATGTTGTTATATGTTTTCAAAACTTAGGCTATCATTTTGAAGTTAGTTTTGATAGTTGAACTTTTGTTTAAATAGATTTACCCGACCATCAGCTTTACCGCATAGTTTTAAAAAGACAACAACCCTCCATTTTCACTTTCTCACCCATACACGTAGTATATGGATAAAGTATTGTTTTCGTCCAAATTTTCGAATTTGAATTTTTAGTGGAATTATTTGTTTTGGTGCTCCCTGAACCCCAAAAAGTGGTTTTTGGGTGATGTATGTCTGTGTGTCTGTAAGTATGTGTACAGAGTTGGAGACCATACAAACTGTCCGATTTTAATAACATTTGGTATGTAGGTATAGTTCTGGAATATCTCCAGGTATTTTTCTAATGTTTTCAAATTTTTGATTTTTAATGGGTTTTACCCCCCAAAAATAACCAAAAAACGGGAAAAAGCTAAATTTATAAAAAACGGCTCTAACGAATTTGAAAAAAATTGGCTTTTTTGTAGCCCTTAAAGTACCCTACCATATGCGAAAACCGCATCTTTCCAAAAATGCTCGTTTAGCTAGTAATAATAACAAATTTTTTGAGGTTTTTTTGGCCGAAAAGGGGGTTGTTTTTCAAAAATTTGCAAAACCTTTTTTTCGTCCATCTATACAGGCCTAATTGACGTGTTTGGTGCTAATTTTTTTGAAATCGATCGAATAGTTTTCTTTCTAGATAATAATAATAATATTTACTAGTTAATCTCCTGATTTAATATCACTTCTCCTACCCCTCCTACAATTATGAAGTTACAGTGAATCTATTAATTAATTTAAATATGTTTGAGAGAAAGTACGTGCCAGTTTCTGGTACCGTTAGATGAAAATTTATTTAGGCAAAACAATAGTAGCCGATTCGTGTATATATAGGCCCACGTGTGTACATAAAGTGCCTCCCAAATAACTTTTGTACGACGTTGAATAGAGACAACCTCTTTTCTTTAAGATTATTTTCTGATCGTTTGAAATGGTGCCACTCTCCTCTCGAAATGGGTAATGTTTTTGAGTCCTAAAAATGTTCAAATAGGATCCCTCAACTTGTGACCTGTCAAATTAAAGAACATAAAAAGATAAAACAGATGCTGTTAATACTCGATATTTAACGTTACAAAATATTTGTGTACATTTATTGCGTAATCCAAAATACATATCGTTTAATTTCATTGGTGTGGGAGGGAGAGAGAGAGAGAGAGAGAGAGAATACTTAACAGCAACAATGACTACAGTCAGGAGCACGAAATAAGGCGGGTGAGAATTTTTCCGCTGTTGCCAGATATGGGACTGGCAAAGCGAGGAGCGGTCGAGAATCGGTTGCTCTGCGGCACAATCTGGCAACACTGGATGCTTAGTTCTGGATGCAGCGCAAAAATTCTCACCCGCCTTATTTCGTGCTCCAGACTGCTCATATCAATAAGACGAACAGTTTAAATTGGTAGGATTCAGACCGGGAAAGTGCAGGTATAAAAGTGAGTTTGCGCCATCAGTCGCTAGGAGCTCTCAGGGCGCGTTTTTACCGACCGAGTGTGGGACAAGAATGGAAAGAAGAGGAGAGACAGAGAGGTCCGACTGTCACGTGACCCTTACCGTCGAATCCCAAAGGCCAATGGCGCAAACACACTTGTATACCTAGTTCCCTAGTCTGAATTTTTAACATTGGAAATTTTCATCTTATATGTAGCCATTGACAGCAATTCAGCGTGCGATATCTGTACTTACACTATAGGCCAGACGTACAACAAAGAAACAATTGCTTTGTTCAAATTAATCACCTAATAGTTGGCAGTGTTATGCGCAATAAGCCCATACAAATCATATCATGTAACTTCTCCTGATGGCTTAGTATGGTAAAATTATCATTTTCAACAACATTTACATTACCAGTATAAAACCCTCATTGCCAACCTTAACTACATTTTAATCCCCACTCTAATGAAGTTACCAACACAAACAAAGATAATTTCCCACAGACCATATTGTCGAAGGGGTCGGCCGTAGAAAGGGTGGCTTTTGAAAATATTGTGGCAACCTCCTCCCACCCTCGCGATGAGCTTTTGTGTCTTAATTTGTTCACATCTGCTTCGATCGCCCCCCCTCCAAATAAATAATAATACTTACCCCTTTCATACCATCCAACCGCCCAATTATATATCGAACGTGTATTGTGGACACAGTAGGGTGGTTGGGGGCGGATTGTAGGGGACTCGAATTTGAGACATCGCGAATCGTTTTCGGTCGGTTTAAAAAATCTAAGTATGTTATGCTGTAAGAGTTTCCAAAAATATTAATAACTAGGGCGAACCCCTCCGTGCTCCGCACGCCAACCCCGTTGGAACCTTCTATGCACATAATATGTTTTCTTTATAATAAAGGTGTAGAATTAATAACAACAACAAAGCTAAGATGGTAAATAATGTTAAATGTTCAAATCAAATTATTTCGTACATTTTATAACAGCAGTTATAATAAAGGTTAAAAGAACCAACAAGGCTTTTTATAGGTCTACGCTTTAATAAAAACCTAACCTAAAGTTAGAAATATAAATAATTGCTTAAAAGTTTGAAATGAGCTGCTAACGGAAATATTAGAGCAAACAGCTGTTTTATCTGTTAATTAATTCAATTGGTTGTTATGGTAATAAATGTAAATACATATGCTGGGTCATCAGCCTGGTCCTAACCTAAGATTTTTTTCTGACTAAATTTACAAAAATATTGAAATTATTATATAAATTATATTATTATTATGCCTTCCAGATGATGATGATTACAAATATTGAAATAAATAAATAGTTTTATCAAAATGAATTATAGCCTATGTTGCTCAGGGATAGTGTAGCTTTTTATTAGTAAAACTATTTTTTCAATCAGTTCAGTAGTTTCAGAAACTAGCCCCTACATACAAACAAACGTTACCTCTTTATAATATTAAGGGTAGGCTCTAGTAAAACAGAAAGCAACCTGCGACTCCCTATAGCGGCGTTAGGTTACGTGGACATTGCTCATCCTAAATCCATTTAAAACCCGCAATTATTCAAATAGAGTTTTTTTTTTTAATATCAAATTCTTGGGGACAAAATTTTTCATCCGAATGGATTGGTAATTTTTCGCTATAATTAATAGATACAACATAAAAAAATATTTAAAATCACCCTATAGCGGCGGTAGGTTACACGGACATTGCTCAGCCTAAATCCATTTAAAACCCGCAATTGTTCAAATAGCGTTTTAAAAAAAAAATACCAAACTCTTGGGGACGAAATTCTTCATGCGAATGGCTTGGTAGTTTTTCGCTATAATTAATAGTGACAACATAAAAAATATGAAAAATCAATGTTTTAAATTGTTAATAAATATTAAAGCCATTTGCATGCATATTTACCATAGCTTTAAATAACATATCGTTTATAATTTTCCGATCAAAAATAAAGGAAAAATTTGGATTTTAATTTAACATTGGCGTTATGGAGTGTCAGCCAAAATGGCCGACAGCTAAAGCCGACCCTTAATATAGACAACGCGTCAACAAGTTACATACTCAATGTAACTTTGAACTGGAAGGAGAGAGGCTACGGTATTGCCTGAATATAAAACATTTGTTTCATAACTTTTTTTTTAAATCAGAATCTTCTAAATTTTTTTTTTCTGAAAAGTAAATGCCTTTCAGTTGTAGTAAGTTTGTAAATGGAGGAGAGGGGGGTGAGCAACCCTTCCGGAAATATTTTAAAATTACATATAATAAAAAAGTTGTTTATAGTAAAAAAACAAACTGTGACTAAAAAAACTGAGACTTCTCATGTATAAGAACTGCAAATGCTCCTATTTCCACTAGGTATTATAGATAACTTTTAATATATAATAAGTATTTTTTCCTTTGATTCTTTCTTTATACTTATACAATATACAATCCTTAAGCTTACTGTCAGTTGGCAACCCCCAGTTTATGAAAAATATTCAAAAATCTTCAAATCTCAATACTTTATATGATCAAAACAATACTAAACCCAGAGTTTCGGCATTCTTGACAGAGAATTTAAGACGCTAATGAAGGAATTCTTCATCTGAACTAATAAACTGGCAAATTGGCAAGACTGTAGTCTTGGTGTGAAGACAGTATCTGTTTTGAAACAATGGCTGCTTGTCTGAAACTAATAAATGACTTTATTGACTTTTAATGACTAAATTTGGAATAAATTTTGAGTGAGAATACGAGATGGTGGATCGATGGAATACACTGGGATTGACTACGAAAGGTGTGGTGTTTAAGAATAGAGCTTGGTTTTTTTTTTTTTTTACTTATGGTGGTTTGTAAACCAGACATAAGGGACGTTTCTTCTGACCTGCGGAGGTGCAGGATCAGTGATGATCTGTTTTAGGTGTGTGTATCGAGACCCTTCAGCTCTGTGTTTGACTCTATTTGTTAGTTTTAGGATGAAGTCCTCGAGTGTGGGGATTTTGTGCCCTTGAGAGATGGTGACGTTCGATACGTACCATGGGGAGTTGGTGATCCAACGGAGAGTTTTGTTCTGGAAGGAATCAAACTTTTTCTTCCAAGAAACAGATAGTAAAGAGTACCAAGCTGGAGCTGCGTACGTAAGTACAGGTCTGATGTAAGTTTTGTACATGTACAATCTTATACGAAGTGGTAGAGGGCTCTTGGCGTGTATGACTGGAAAGAGTCTGCCACGGACAGATTTAGCCCTTGACAGAGTTTGCTTGGCGTGATGGGACAGGTTTAATTTAGCGTCAAGCGTGATTCCAAGATATCTGACTTTGCGGGTCCATGCTATGGGTGATTTTTTGAGAGTCAATTGGACTTTAGGAAATCTACGTAGTGAAGAAAATTGGATGGCTTGCGTTTTGTCTATGGTCACTGCAGTTCTCCACTTCCTGAGCCACTGCTGTAGGGCATCCAACTGCTGTTGAATGACCAACGAGCCATATTCCAGGTTCAGAGTCCTATAGTAGAACACAGCGTCATCAGCAAAGAGTCGCAGTGATACTTTGAGGATGACTGGAATGTCGTTAGTGTACAGAAGGTACAGTGCCATACTTTATCAAAAGCTTTTGATATGTCATCTGAACTACCAGAGCTCGCACATGAAGAACACTGCTCGTCCATGTCTATACCCTGAATGACATCGGTGGAAGCAGAAGCGGACGCATCCTTCCAAATTTTCGTATAAGTGTAGCCACCTCACGTAAAATCAGGCGAGGAGCGGACCAGATCCAACAAGTGTATCCGTACCTCATTTGGTAAAAACAATGTGCAGTCATTTAAACTAAAATTACTTTTCAGTTGCAAGTTCGGCACGCAACAAATTATAGTCTGGTTTCACCTACTAGGAACAATTTTTTCTAACATATAATACTAATATTGAACACAAAAAATAAATTGTACATCCCAAATAAACGGTACCAGGAACTGGCACATAATTTCTCACAAAAATATTTAAATTATCAAACAGATTCACTGCGACTTCATAATTGTAGGTGGGGCAGGAGAGGTGATTTATTAAAGTAGGAGTTTAACTAATAAATATTGTTATTATTATCTAGAGGGAAAACTATTCTACTGATTTCGAACAAATTTGCACCAAACACGTCAATTAGGACAGTATAGATGCAAGAAAAAAGGTTTTGAAATTTTTTGAAAAACAACTCCCTTTATGGCCAAAAAACCCCCAAAAATCAGTTATTATTATTATTAGCTAAACGAGAATTTTTAGAAAGATGCGGTTTTTTGCATATGGTAGGGTTCATTAAAGGCTACAAATAAGACAAATTTTATGAAAATCGTTAAAGACGTTTTTTTTTATAAAAAAAATAATAAGTGATTTGGGGGGGGTGCCAAAAAGGGGGTTCTTTTTCAAAATTTTTCAAAACCGTTTTTCGTGCATCTATACAGGCCTACTTCACATGTCTGATGCAAATTTGTTTGAAATCGATCGAATAGTTTTCGCTCTAGCTTTGTATACATTGCCTACATACAGGCATGCATACATACATACAGACATTTTGTAAAAACCACTTTTTCGGACTCAATAGATCCCAAAACGGATATTTCCACAAAAATCTCAACATCGATTTTTTTGCGATCACTTTCTCTATGCTAGCCTAGTCAACATGCCCAAAAGAGGGGTCTAGAAGGAAAATCGATAAGCGGAAAGACCAACTATGATACATTGTTTGGGGTACCTAGTACTATAACATACTAAAACTTGACCCTAGGCGTGGCGGAAGAGGGGGGTTAAAGGTACCATTTATTAATTTTTGCCTATATCTCAGTAAGGGTTGGTTATACAAAAAATATATACGTACACAAAATAAAAGCTGATAAAATTCTCTACATGTTATATACCTATAGTATTTTTGCTATCTGTAAACGTTAATGAGATATACGCTCTCGAAAATCGGTAATTTTCGAAAAAAAACGTTTCTTCGCATTGGAATAATTTATTATTTGTTCCCCACGCGGTCTACCCTCGTGAGCTCTCTCCAGTTCTTATCTCGTTCGTAGAAAGTCAAATTATTGTGTATTTCGCCTCAGTATATTATTTTATTTTATTATTACTATTATGTCACTATGTCGACGGGAAAATGTTTTGTTTCTCGCTTTAGTTGAGTTAGTTTATATAACGCCATACGTCCGTATAGGAAGTCGAATTATTGTGTTTTTCGCCTTTATATTTTATTATTATTATATCCGGTATATTTTATTATTATTATATCCGGTATATTTTATTTTATTATTATTATATCGCAATGTCGACGCAAACTTATTTTGTTTGTGACGAGAACTTGTACGAAAGTGGTGGGAAAGTGTCCTGTGTGAGTGCAAAAGTAATAGCTTCATTGATAAGTGCCACTTTACAAAGAAATTATGGAAAAATCTCTAACCTTGTAGGTTTGACATCCCTCAAAGTTCATTCCACATGCAGAAAACATTATAAGTGAGCCGAAAGAATTGCAGCATATGTGATGAAACAGGCCCCTGTTTTGAAACAGCCATTGATAAGTCAACAGATTCACAAGTCGTTGTCATTGGAGAGGACACAGACCTCACAGTCCTTCTGATTGTGCTAATCCCCAAAGACCAATACATCATAATTATGAAACTGGGCCGAGGAAAGGTGCCACAACCAGTCTGTATTTCCTCCGCTGAGTTACAGGAGCTCAATGCATTATGCTCATCCATTCTTTCACAGGATGTGATACTACAACAGCAGCCTTCCTCAAGGGCAAACTTGCATTTGCCAAACTTTTCAAGAAGGATGCACATGTAGCATATGCTTCTGAAGTCTTTAACAATCTTTCAGACACTCATAAGCAGATTCCAGAGCAGGGCAATAATTGTTTCCTCCGGTGGTACGGTGCCCCGAAGAAAGACAAATCACTCAACAAATATTGCTACGACACAATCGTCAGTCAAGTCTGTGGCGAATGTGCAGCCCGATATCTCATCCATCCCACCATCCGAGGGATCAGTCAAACATAATAGTCATCGGTGCTACTTTCAGATACAACGGTGACAACACTATTTTACGGCCAGAGAAATGGGGGTGGGAGCATAACGCGATGGAATTCTTAACTACTTCATCCCTATTAGAACCCAAGGTACAATAGCCCCAGATGTATATACGTTTTTTTTATATTACCGCAGAAATACCGCAGCAATCACTTTTATCAACTTCGCATCACTTGAAACTTGGGTTCTGATCACTTAAAATGTTGATTACTACATACCGACTCCTAATTTCGTGTGGGTAAAAAGTTAAAAAAAAATTATTTCTGAGTGTTTTTTTAAGTATTGCTCCACTGCGTGACATAACGAAACTATAACGAGCAGTTAAGGGGTGGATACCCTGTCCGCCATATTGAATCTGATCCCCATAAGAGCAATGCTACAGAATAGGTAATTTTTTTCGTTAGTTCGTTTAATAAATTTAAAAATTTGCTTTCATTTTGAAGTACTTTCATATGCGGATGTTGATTGCTGAATACATTTTCAAAAACCGTTTTATTATTTTCATAAACGTATGATATAAATAATAATATTTATTAATTTTTTACTCAGTTGCAAAAAGAGATATTGCAAAAACCCTTTTCAATCAAGACCCACAATCTATTTTACTTTGAGAAAAAAAAACAGCTTTCGTTTGTTGAAGAAAATAACACAAATAATGCTTAAAAGTGAAGGTATGGTTAGGTTATTTTAATATTGAAATTGTGACCAACTTACCCGTTTTGAATTTGGGGACCCGAGCCTTAAAACAATGCTTACGAAGAACCAATGCAACAGGCCGGAGGTGCAGCTAAGCCCGAAATGTATGACATTTTTCCTACAGCGACCTCTACACGTTTACACGAGCGCAGCCCGGCTAGGTCGCGGATCAGACTCGTCACAGAATGAATGTTGGCAACCCTGATTAGTCTTTGGTACAAAACAAACCTGAGCCTATTGAGCCTAACTAACTAAAAGCCTTTGCCGCCTCCATTCAGTCGTCTTCCTGCCACATCATTGTTCCGGTGCCAACAGGGCTTATAAACAAGAACTTCTGAAACAAAGGAAGGTCCCTCGGGGAGGATGTGTTGGCAGCGCCTTCTTTGAAGGGGTTTTCTTGACACTATAGTCTGCAGTCTAGACCACGGAGTGGAA
>JAGFPH010001425.1:154669-165767 GCA_018207615.1 Philaenus spumarius
AAATATGTTTGTGAGAAAGTATGTGCCAGTTCCTGGTACCGTTTATGTAATAAACCTTAAAGAAAGCAAAAACAACGTCGCCGGCCGGACCCACCCACCCTGAAAACACAAATATCAAATAATACCATTATTTTAAAATTATGGCTTTACTCTCAAACACACAAATCTGTTTTAATCTAATACAATCATACCCAACATCCTTTCACACATATTCACATGCATTACGCTAAAGACCCACACTGCCTGAATTTACACCACTACTTTAAAGAGAAAGTCTATATTATTATGATTTGTTAAAAATACTTTGAGCATTTTGCGGAATTTATTAAACTGTGTACAGAATTTAATGTCGGTCGGTAATTTATTAAATAATATCGCTGTCAAATATATGTTTAAATTGATAAATACTGTTAATTTTGGGTTTGGAACAACGATATCACTTTATTTCTCAGTCTTGCTTTTATGGTGTCGAGGTGACCTTATGAATTTCCACTTATCTTATAGAAAATACGTAAGACTTTAAACACATATAAGTTCTTTAAATGGCAGTATATTTAGGGTTTGAAATAACGGAACCGAACTTACTTTTTAATGTTTCTTAAGGCTCTTCTTTACCTTGAAGAAAACTCCCGAGTGTACAGTATGATTTCAATGCAAAAGGCCTGACTCAAGCCGCAAAATCGTTGAAACATGCATTCGTAATAACGTGTTTTGGATTCTATTTATAAATTAATAATCTGGGAAACTACTTTAAGTTATAAAGAAGGCTTTATATTTTTTACGTGTTAGCTTAAAATATGGAAATTATTGCTTAAAACTCCCAAAAGATGCGTTAAAAATAATCGATTTTTACTCAGTTAAACCGTTGATTAAAATGAGTTAGGCCTACCGACGATTTCTTTCAATTATGAGATATAAGACAAAAGCACAAAGCCTTTAAGAACAATTTAAGATGTTTCACAACTTTTTAGGTTGAAAAACGGCGTCCGAAACACGGTAGTACGAAGTGCATATTTTTGCTGTTTTACGCAAGGTATAGAAGACCCTTAAGGATTATTTTAATAAATTTTCTCTGTAAAATTAGCAATGGATCCAAGTGGCAATATATGCCCCCCCCCCCCCCCCCCCACAGCAAGACCATAGTCCAGCTTAGAGTTTATGAACGCATAGTAGGCCTACATGGTTCTAAGGACTTCCAATTTACAAACATTCCTAACCACGTAAAAAATACGTAAATATTTAATCAATTTATTTTTGATGCAAGTTATTTGAGGCTTCCAACTCAGTCTACTAATGTCAGGTTATGTTAAATTTGTTGTACGGTTCGATCTTTACCTGTCGATATTGTTACCAACTATGTAGTATTTTATTGGTTGGGTTGAGTAAGATTTATGTTAGGTTAGGATAGGTTGGGTTAAACTATCTTACCCTGGTTTAGGTTATGTCTGTTAAAACGAATACCTGACGTTTGGTTACACGAAAATTTCATTACAGTCGAAATATGAATATAATTAGAACTCAAAAACATATAATTTGGTCAATTTTGTATAAATCAAAATTAGAGCATTAGTTGCCCTTATTTGGGCAGTTGAATGTTTTATCTTTGCGAAGGTTACATGTGTATGCCATTGCCATCCTAAATACGGCTTTAAAAGGAAAGGTAGATATGCCGAAATCAAGTATACAGAATAGTAATGAGCGGTATTGAACAAAAAATCAAACTAACTATATTTCACAAATATTTCCTATATCAGGCAGATTTCGAGTGGTTCAACCAAATATCGTTGTGTGGCATATCGTTTGAAAGCTTATTTAATTATGAAACCAAAAAGAATAATAATTAATATTAAAACAAAAATAGTACAGCAAAATGGGACAAAATCGGAAAACCCGATTTAGTTGTTTTTTGACCGCCATTTTTAATCGGTTAAAGATACGGATGTGCAAATTTCACCGTTGGCTTTTCCTTGAAATTCTACATTGAAATGATGTATCACATGACCACCTTCTCGTTTAAAAAAACAAAGTTACACTCAAAATGTCGGATCCAAGATGGCGGATACATTTTTTGAAATATTAATAGCCTAAAATAGTATTTTTACATAGAGTAGGTTCCTCAATCACATCTACCTTGAAGGTTTCCTTATATACGAAATATTAAACCGTTTCCAGACTTAATTGTCACCCTGTACAGAAAAAGGGTTCCAAGAATTCAGGGCGTGATCCCCCACCTCAAAATAAGATGAAAAGTTCCAATTAACACATGTCCAAAAATGCTCCGTTTTCTGTCCAGCCGCCATTTTGTTTTTTGTACAAAATAATTCATATCCAGAGAAATGTTTGACTGATTGAGTTCAAACTTGGCATGATGTTTAACCTAACAATGATCTAACTGAAGAAAAATAAATGATTATATCCAATCATGCGTTTCAAAATGGCGGCTATTTGAACGTTTCAAACCTAAATTACTCAAAAACCTTACATTTTAACAAAAGATTTCAAGACACCTATTTGTAGCCCTTTTGATTCGCTGTTGGATGATGTAACTTTCAAAACAATCGGATGAAGGACAGTAGCTAAGTTAAAGATAATAATAGCAAATGTAGGCCTACATACAATATTGTTGTGGTTATTGTATTGGAATATGATGCAAGTCGAACAAACCAATTATTACACACAACTTAACTATTATCCTACATTCGATTGTTTTGACAGTGAGACCATCCTATAGGGAATCAAAAGGGATACCAAAAAGGTATCTTGACATTTTTTGTTAAAACGTACAGCTTTTGAGTAACTAAGGTTTGAAATTTTCAAACAGCCGCCATTTTCAAACACATGATTGCATATAAACGTTTATTTTTCTTGAGATAGATCATTGTTAGGTTACTTCATACCAAGTTTGAACTCAATCAGTCAAACATTTCTCTAGATATGAATTATTTTGTAAAAAAGCAACAAAATGGCGGCTAGACAGAAAACGGAGTATTTTTGAACCTATGTTTGTTGAAACTTTTCATTTTATTTTGATGTGGGGAATCATGCCCTGAATTCTTGGAACCTTTCTTCTGAACACCAGTATATATTCTGATTCCCATCACACTTTATCCAATCTTTGGACTGGCAAAATATGATTATAGTTTTTACAAAAATTTTGCGGTGTTTAAAATCACATGTGGTTCAGCTGTCGTCATTTTTGTTGGATTTTTTTTGCATAATATTTTTATTTTACGTTGTTTTGTAAAAACAGAATTGCAACCCAAAAAATATAGCCTAAAGTATTTACTTACAGTCTCTAGTCACAGTCACAGTATACTTCCAGTTTGTAAACGTATATATATTTAATACATATTCGACTATACGAATTACTATATGAAATGTAGAATATAATAATGAAATATAGAATATGAAGTAATAAGAGGTCGTGGGTTCTTATAACTCGAATTTAGCACTCTTATAAACAAACAAGTCGAAGGCCATAAATAAGTATGTTTAAAACATATTTTTAGGTTATTTTAAAATTATTAGTACAGATTTTGAGCACTAAAATTCTTGGCGTAACTGAAGTTCCTGTTGTAGGCTATAACTTTATATATATAGGCCTATGCATAAAATAATAAACTAGGCTATAGCTAAACATTTAAAATGTTATCTTAACTTAGTTGCCATATTTATACTCAGATTTTATGATACCTAATATAACACAAATCAAATTGCATACGTAGTAATTCAAATTAGACTTTTTTCATTAGTCTAATTCAAATTTTCAAAATTACAAATAACTTAGGTCTAAGCCTATTATAAATTTTCGTTCTCATAGGCCTACATACCTCATTTTATACATTAATAAATTTGTACGTTCATACTGGTTCGATTTGTAAACCAGTAACATACTTTATTTTAATAAAGAATTTTAGTTTCAATTCTCTTTATTACTTTCTCACTATACTATAGTATAGAGAAAGTATAGTGATCGCAAAAAAAATCGATGTTGAGATTTTTGTGGAAATATCCGTTTTGGGACCCCCTGAGTCCAAAAAAGTGGTTTTTACAAAATGTCTGTCTGTATGTCTGTATGTCTGTATGTATGTATGTCTGTATGTATGTCTGTATGTAGACAAAGCTAGAGAGAAAACTATTCGAACAATTTCAACCAAATTTGCACCAGACATGTCCAGTACGCCTGTATAGATGCACGAAAAAGGGTTTTGAACAATTTTGAAAAACAACCCCCTTTTTGGCCAAAAAACCCCCAAAAATACAGTTATTATTTTTTATAAAAAAACGGCTCTAACGATTTTGATAAAATTTTGCTTATTTGTAGCCTTTAATGTGCCCTACGATATACAGAAACCCGCATCTTTCTAAAAATTCTCGTTTAGTTAATAATAATAATAATAACTGATTTTTGGGGTTTTTTTTGCCATAAAGGGGGTTGTTTTTCAAAATTTTTCAAAATTTTTTTACGTGCATCTATAAAGACCTAATTGACGTGTTTGGTGCAAATTTGTTCGAAATCGATCTAATAGTTTTCTCTCTAGCTAATAATAATAATATTATTAGTTAATCGCCTACTTAATAAAAGTATACAAAGATAGAGAGAAAACTATTCGATCGATTTCAACCAAATTTGCACCAGACATGTCCAGTACGCCTATATAAATGCACGAAAAAGGGTTTTGAACAATTTTGAAAAACAACCCCCTTTTTGGCCAAAAAACACCCAAAAAATCAGTTATTATTTTTTTATTAAAAAACGGCTCTAACGATTTTGATAAAATTTGGCTTATTTGTAGCCTTTAATGTGCCCTACCATATACAGAAACCCGCATCTTTGTAAACATTCTCGTTTAGCTAATAATAATAATAATAACTGTTTTTGGGGGTTTTTTGGCCATAAAGCGGGTTGTTTTAAAAAAATTTTCAAAACCATTTTACGTGCATCTATGAAGACCTAATTGACGTGTTTGGTGCAAATTTTTTTGAAATCGATCGAATAGTTTTCTCTCTAGATAATAATAATAATAATATTTATTAGTTAATCTCCAACTTTAATAAAAAAACACTCCTACCCCACCCTACAAGTTACAGTGAATCTGTTTAGTAATTTAAATGTATTTGTGAGAAAGTATGTGCCAGTTCCTGGTACCGTTTATTTTTATTAGTGTTGAAAAACCAACCGCCTACAATGAAATACTTATAACATACTATATTTTAGCGCAAAATTGTATCAGCAAGAAGTGTAAAATTTTGCTGCTAAGGAGCAGCACATACTGACAACCAGATGTCTTTACTATGCAGTATGCCAGTATGCTCAAAAGGAATGTTTCGGGGTTTCACCGTTTTGGTTGGGGAAAGTTTGTCAAACCAATTAAATGTCGCATCGATTATGTACTGTAGATTTGATTGCATTGTTGTGATAAATAGGACACTTCGTATTCATCATGACAATATTTGTGACAGTTTTAATTTGACTACTGAACACAGTTTGTATTAAGTTGTCATTTACTTTTAAATAATAATAGAGCAGTTAATATATTTTGTTTATAGGTTATGTTTACACAATGAAACCTGAAGCTAAGGTAAAAGTAGGTTTAAAATCAAAACAACAAGCTGATGTTTATTTGGAACTTGGCAATCTTGGGAGAGCTTTTGCACACTACCTGGTTGCATTAAAGTTAATGCCAGAGTGGAAAACAGATTTGAAGTTGTCCTTTTCCTCTACTTTATGTAAGTAGAACAGTAACATAAGTTTGTACATAAGCCTACTTTCATGCTTAACATGTTCAGTTAAAGACCATTAGAAGAACTGAAAAAACATGATTGAAAACAATTAATAATTTAGTATGTCTTTATTTATTGAGATCTGTAAAGCCAGCTAGCAACCAGTTCAGAATATGCCTCCTAGTATTATTGCGAACGATGATCTTTCACTGTTTGCGGGTTGAACAAGCACTTACTAGACCTGCAACAAAATATAACATTAAATCATTTCTGCAACATTGCCTACTTTCATTGAGAACAATATTTCTGTATAACATTTTTCTGTTATACTGTATATACATTACAGTAGGCTGTAAAAAGAATTAAGATTGCTTTCAATGTCACACATGCGAGGTATTCAGTCTATTGGTTCAATAAATGCAGTAAAACCGTACAAGTGAGACAACATCAACCAAAATCTAGACTGATTAGGGTAGCTCAGTTGGTAGAGAGCGTTACCACGGAATGGTAAATGTCCTGGCTTCAAATCCTGGTCTTGGTCCATGGTTTTTCACTTGTAATTTAATTAAAATATAAGTGATTCATAAATTTATGGTAACTGGTATTAAACTTATAATGGCTAACGATTAAGTTACATGGTATTTACGATTTGCTTTTTTATAATCGGTGGAGTGTATAATTTCAGAATTTATACAGAAAACAAGACGGTTTGTTGGCATTTTTGGCAAAAGTTTACATTAAGACCATGCGCATAGTGCAGCAAAGGTGCCAACGTGTACGTAAAAAATCGCTCTAAGAAATATGAAATTGTAGTGTTCTGTTCTATTTCTAAACGTCTTAAATAGCCTAAATCAAAACAGAAATCATGACTAACAAAAATTAAAGTACCAGTAATTAATTATGAACAGAAAATAAATCAACTTAAACTTAATTCACAACCTATTTAACTCGGGTAATATTAGACATACCTTTTCAATGACATTTGACTGCGGATACAAACGTAAGTAAACATGATTGTCGGACTCCGATATTCCTTCAATTTAACATCACTTAATCAAATTCATATAGGCCTACTATATAGCCTATATAACAGGAACACAATTTTCACTTTATAAAATTCTGTAATACATAAATATTTAATGTTCAAAGTGCTTTACATCAAACTACTAATATTCAATATACATCGATGTTCAGGCTAACAAGGGCCCAAATGTATTCATTACATCAATGTATTTTGAATCAATGAAAATAAAAAAAACCTGAAGTTTTAACTTATAGTCTTTATTTAGTTATAGCATGTATACTTGCGTTCAACATTAATTGTCATTAGGTTGGCAGCACTACTCTATTTCCCAAATAAAAGGTCTGTCGTCTGCACACATATCTGCTAAGGGTCGTAAAGTAAATTCACGTTGCATTTCTATAAAACTTTTTACAATAACATAAACCTTTTTGATATTGATGTATTATTCACCCTATAGGTAATTATTCGGTATAGTGGCCTCAACTACAAACTTTTTCATATGATGACACATGTTAGAATAGGCATTCCTATAGCTAAAAACAACAAAGTTTAGTCGGAAAGTGTTATTTACCTTAGTAATCTGAATCAGAATCAGTTTCAGCAACAGTGTCAGTAGGTAGAATCCTTTGATGGGATTTCGCTACTGTAAAGCTCACTAATTGCGCACCAGAGGAAATGTAAACTAGTATTAATACACAGCAAACAGAAATGCAAGAATAATAAATAAAAAAAAACCTAAAAGGTTCTAACCTATAGTATTTAGTCACAGTATGTTTACCTGTATTCAACATTTAACAGTATAATGTAAAAAATGTTGAATTCAGGTTAACATACCGTGACTAAATACTATAGGTTAGAACATTTTAGGGTTTTTTTAAATAATTCTTACATTTCCGACCTTCAATTCTTATCAAATAATACTAATTCAGCACTTAAGTTGACTGTGTGTTCATATGAAAAAGTTTTTATTTGAGGCCACTATACCGAATAATTACCACCCTAAAAACTATGTTACACTTAAATTTAACGCAAAAAATCTAATATGTTGGCTCTAAAGGTACTAATATATTTTTCTCTAGGCCTACTCTTATTCTATGTAGATCTACAGAAGAAAATTTCATTGTTTGTATACTATCAGTTTAAAAACAGGAAACATTTCCTATGTTTTGTGCAGACAGAAAGAGTAAAAAGGCTTTTGTTTTGTAGTGTTTAAGAAAATTAGTTAAATGATGGTATAATAATTTATTATATCACTGTTGTTTTTTTACTTCAGGTGCATGGGGAGAAACGTTGGAATCTCAAAATCGTTACACAGACCTTTTCAAATGTTATGAGCAAGCCATAGAAGTTTTTCCTGAAAATGAAGAAGTCTTTGGAAATTTAGGCGCCTATTTGTTCAGGTACGATGGATTTATCAAACACATATGAAATATTTCTATCAACCTTACAAACACAATTGCCCAAGTCAAGGTGGAGAAAACATTACAAAACAATTACGCTGAATCTAATCTGCGTTAATTTAGGTATCAAACCGAGTTTTCTGTGGGATGTTCCTCAACGTATAACTCACTCGGAGATTATCAAAATAGTAACTTTATTCAAATTAAAAAAATTACTATCGGAATATATCAACGTTATTATACTAGAGGACGATGTGTTTATATCCAATTTTGATACTGTTAAAGGTGTGTGTAGTTCTAAATATTTTAAATTTATTGATTCAAGTTTTGAATTAAAATTACCTCGAGTTATTGACGTTAGCGATTTATCGCAAGTAACAACCATGGTCGATAGTTTTCTTGAAAGTGTTGAGGATTATATTAGTACAAAAAGTAAGCTTGATCATTTAATTTTCTCCCGGAGGAAAGATTGGTGCATGCCTACATTGTTCGGCATTTTACTAGGCTATCCTACAGTTTATTGGATACGCTCAAGTGATAATTGTTTAGCTTTAGTTCAGTTGGATGTTTATAAAGTTGAAATAATATTTTGTATTGGTAATTTAGGTTTGGAATTGTATAACTTCAGTGTACCTTCTTCATTAAGTTTAAAGACGTTTGTGTACGATTGGTTCGGAAGGTTACCTAAGAGTGACACTTATTCCTTGAAGATCAGTCAATCTTGTAAATCAGTGGCTAATATAGTTTTATAGAAATGTAAAACAAACCAATATTAGTTGATCTTTTAAAGATAAATAAATTCTTTTGAAGTATAACTGCTTTACTTTTTTTATTTCGTATCCTGGAGTTTTTATCTACAAAACTATAAAATGGGTACACATTTTTTTGTTTTACTGAATTTACTAAAATGTGTGACACCTTATTCTTGGATAACTAATAATGATAATCAGTATTTTATTAAAATAATTTCAACATATTCATGATAATTTTAACCCTTAAAGCGCTAGCTAAAATATGGGCTACCGCTCATTTAGAGTTTTATATTCTCAATGTTCTTTTTAAATTTTGATTCTTAGGGTTACAAAGTATGCACAGAAAATACTCTACTAATTTTAAACTTAGCAGAATTTACAATTATTCAAAAATCAAATACATACAAGTAATACTTATTGTTGTCTAAAAATAAAATAATTACTTACTAAACTAAAAAAACAAGAACTTATACAAAACTAAAACTTCGGAATGAATATCAGTCAGCTATCAGTACAATCAAACAAGGAACAGCTGAGTGAAACAGTTGCGTCTGTAGCTGAGAACGCTTGCGGTAGTAGACTCATTTGCTCTAGCGATAGAACACAGACCGATAAGGCGTCACAGACATTGCTTTTATTTTTTATTTTGACTAAACATACTCAAAAATATCTCTCTGCACTCTATTGTAAGTTTTGTGAACTAGTGGATCATCTAAGCATGTGTTTGTGTATTTGCGTTTAAAGCGCTAACCGCACTTAGAGATTTGGTAGTGCTGCGTCTAAAGGCGCTAGCTGCCCATTAAGGGTTAAGAAATAATCTTTACCAAAACTACAATCTAAAATAAACTTAACAAAGTAATCAAAGATCTGTCAATATTTTGATTGAAACACTGAAAATAGTCTTTGAAACTGCTGGGTTGACATTCCCTATACCGGTATACTCAAATGTTATGATATTTAAGAAAGTTATTTCTTCTTTCACTAAACATTAAAGTGGTATAAAAACGATGGAGGGGGATAGAGGGGATAAATCTTTAAATCTACATGTTTTAAAGTACGGTACTGGGTTTTGTTACTTTTTGTTTTGTAAAACGAAAACTTTCTAAAACCTACCTAAATCTTTTTGTAACTTTTGGGACCCCAGGCATTCCAGTAATTATTGGAGAAAAGATAGCGCTAACGACAAACATCCAAGAAAACAATTCAACGCCAAAATTACAACCCCCTCACCCCTAACTAATCACTCCCACTCCCAACTTATGCTATAAGGTCCTTTAGTTGGATTTTTTAATAAGTGTTATCAACAAATTTAAAGTAATATATAACTTTATAAAGTTTGGTTTCCAATACGTATTTTATACAAGATGTTGCTACTTTATTACCAAAACAACAAACTGTTTAGTGGTCGTGTCAGTAAAATCCAATATCTATCACAAATCGTTTATGATATTTATTTTATTTTAAAACTAGCACCAGTAGGCCTAGGCTCTAAAATGTTGATCTGAAAGGTAATTTTTTTTAATTTCCCGGTTTCCTCGGTAGAGTCTCCTAAAACTAGACCCCTCTCCCCAGCTACACCATTAAAACAATATATAAAATGGAAGTTGTTTTAATGGGTTGGTTATTGTCACCTGGATAGTAGACAGTGTACAAGTCCTTATCACAATTTAAAACATAATACATTATATATTTATTAAACTAACTACACGTATGTTAAATAACAACATACAACACAATATTTAAAATAAGTTAACGAAATTAAATATTAAAATACAAAACTACATGTTGCAGGAAAATGAAGCTACAATAAAACAGTAATCAAGACCAAACCATTACACAAAGTACAAACAATAACAGGCAGTCATTTACGTATTTCTTTTTGTATTACACTATCCGAATCCTAAAGGATTTTACACACTGCACGCAGCGTGCGTCTTAAGGCGCATGTGACGCATGTTGGAAATATAGCTCACTTTTGTATTCAAAGACCATTTCAAACTTACCTGCGTGGTTGCCAGATGCTGGCCGACAAATGGTTAACAACAAATTTATAACAGTCAAAATAGTTTTGAATTTTAACAGCGAACAGAAGGACTTTTCTGTAGTTAAAAAAATAACCCAGTGATAATTAAACGACTGAAAAATAGACTAAAACCAAATAAATTTTAGATTCAAAGTAGGTAGTTTATCGTAGAGCA
>JAGFPH010001425.1:174432-188469 GCA_018207615.1 Philaenus spumarius
ACATTTTGTAAAAACCACTTTTTTGGAATCAGGGGGTCCCAAAACGGATATTTCCACAAAAACTTTAACATCGATTTTTTTTGCGATCACTATACTTCTATAGGCCTACTGTAGTATAGTGAGAAAGTAAAATCATAATGATATCTTATCAAATAACAAAAATACAGGTTTTTTATGAAATCCATACAAATTTAGGTCAGCACTTTTGGGTACACTATGGGAGAAAATGCCTGGCACTGAAAGAGTTAAACAGAATTCAATAATTTAAATAAGGGTAATATTTTTTGTATGTCAAATTTCTGTTGCAGAGTTTCTCTCGTGGTTACTGAGACAATGGATGCTGGATTATTCGGAGAACATCTTCTTCAAACTCTAATCCACGCTTGGGAGTCGTTGCTACTACCACCTCATCCGCATATAAAGACGATCTACAACTTTACGGACTGTAAGTCGCCCCAAACCCACGGCATCGTCATCCCGTTTGGCGCAACGATCTGGGCCGTACCTATCCAGTGTGCGTACATTGCTCGGAAAAATTTCATCCTTGTAAATCGATACGGCGAAGTAAATCTGTCAAAACTATTTCTTTCCGCGGAACGAGACGAACCGTACGACACTGAAAACTTACAAAACTTAAAGCAATTCAAATCGTTGTGCGAACCGTTACGAGTTAAGAAAATTAATTTCAATAACCCTTCTCAATTGGCGGATTATTATAGTGGGAAACACGATTCGGAAATTAATTTCTCTTGTCCGTCGAAAAACGTGGACGCAATCGCTGTCTGGTTCGAAATCCATCTCGATGAAGATATCACGCTGTCGTCATCTCCGTTCCATTCCAATTCGAAAACTTGTTGCTGGGATCAAGCTGTGTTTCCTGTACGATCGTCACACGATGACAATTTACGGTTAAACTTCAAATTTAAAGAAGGAAAATTAAGCATCGAAGAGTGTCACAATGTAGAGAATTGTGATCCGGAAACTCTTGCAAAACTATTACAGTCAATGGGCGGAGGCGCGACATATCAAATAAGTTCGGAAATGATTCGGTTCTTAAACAATAAAACACTTTGTGAAAGACTGTCCGAGTTGGCTAACGAATTAGATAACATCGAGACTGTTTTGGATTTATCACCTTTTCCTGTGTTAGGTTTGAATTTGCTAGCGTCGTCAAAAACTCGTGTAGTTTCCGTTTTGAAAAATAACAACGATGTAGTTGCTGTAAAAGAGCTTGCTAGAAGAAATAACATAGACATGGATAAACTTGAGTGCATATTGGAGGATGTTTTGGAAGAATTTTTGGACGGTTGTGGCAAATTCGATTTGATCCTTAATAACATTGTGGAATCGACAGGAGAGTTAAAAGAGAAGACTGTTGGAGCTGTACAAACATTGAAGTAAGTAAATACATTTTAGCCGCTTTTATTTTTAGGCTTTTCCAGTAGTAACAGGGTTTGTATACATTTTTCAAGCTTGTTTAGAAAAAAAACAACAATATATGTTTCAAGCTTATTATGAATGGGCTTATAATGTCTTCAACTACTTTTTGTGAAGTTATGTGTCACATGAAGTACTTTCAGTGCAGAAGAATGTTAATTATCTAGATAATTTTGGATTGCGTCAATCCATTTACAGTCAACTCTCGATTAACCGTAATCGGATCAACCGCGCTGCGGCTTAACCGCGATACCAATATTGACCAATATTCCAATATTTATTATACAATGTGCAGCTGTGTTGCGATAATATTCGTAGTTGGGTCGGAACAGTAGCAGGTGCGTGTTGACCTTCAAGTTATTTATAGCCTGTGAGTCACTCGGTGCCGGCCAAGGTCATGTCCCGCGCCCCACCTACCCGCCACCAGTCGTAGTTCAGTACGTTTCGGCTCGAGTTCAGTTCGCAGTGCGCAACAATGGCAACCAAACGTAAGCGTGTCGTTTTATCGATTCAAGATAAGTTGGATATTATACAAAATATAGAACGAGGTTCTACTGTGAAACAAATGTGTGTCGAATATAACATTGGTGATTCTACAGTGCGGGATATTGTGCGTAACAAAGATAAACTTTTATCATTCGCTTGATCGTCTGATACAAACTTTGGTATGGCAAACCGAAAAACGATGAAAAAATCCACGTTTGAAGAGCTTGACCAGTGCATGTTAGAGTGGTTTTCGCAGCAAAGAGCTGAAGGGACGCAAGTATCGGGGCCGATATGTATGACTAAAGCCAAGTTTTTCCATGATGCACTTGGTATGGAGGGTGATTTTGACGCGTCATATGGATGGTTTACGCGATTTAAACAGCGACACGGTATCCGTGATATTGGTGTAAAAGGTGAATTGTTAAGTGGAAATACCGAAGCTGCTCAAAAATTCATTTCAGATTTTGAAAAATTTGTTATGGATGAGGGTTTGCTCCCAGAACAAATGTACAATGCAGACGAGTCAGGCCTTTATTGGAAATGTCTACCGACCCGGACTCTAGTTTTCAAAAAGGAGCGATGTGCACTAGGATATAAAGCCTCTAAAGAACGGATGACGATAATGACCTGCGCAAATGCAAAGGGTACACATATGTTGCCTTTAGTCGCCATAGGAAAAGCAAAAAAACCTCGCTCCTTCAAAGGCACAGAGGCCAAAAACTTGCCAGTTCATTACTACAACAGTAAGTCTGCTTGGATGAACTCTGAGATTTTTAAACTGTGGTTTGACAACAACTTCGTGCCTCAAGTACGTAAATATTTAAAGTCAAATGGACTCCCGGAAAAAGCTGTTCTTTTATTAGACAACGCGCCCTCGCACCCGAATGAAACAACTTTGAAATCATTAGATGGCAACATTTATGCAAAATTTTTGCCTCCCAATATCACTGCGTTAATACAGCCAATGGACCAGGGCGTAATATCTGCACTAATGAGAAAGTATCGTTCAAACTCTTCTTCAAAGGAGGATTGAAGAGGGCAATGACCTTAAAGCTTTTTGGAAAGATTTTACAATTCTCGATGCTATTTACGAGATACATTCTGCTTGGGAAAAAACAAAACCATTGACAATTGTACGGTCCTGGAAGAAAATCATGCCAGATACTGCACATATTTGTGAAGAGGATGAATTTCTCGAATTTAATGAAGCTGATATTGTTAGCAGAATAACGGAAGCAGTAAAAACAGTCCCAGGGGGAGAGGATGTGGACAATGACAATATTAATCAGTGGTTGAACTGTGACGTGGAAGACCAAGGCTACGAACTGTTGTCAGACCAACAGATTGTTGACAACGTTAAGGGTGTTGGCGGGGAGGGAGGTGAAAGTGAAAGTGATGAAGAGGTGGAGGGGGGGCAGCTGCTCGCGCCGCCGCACACGCACAGCAGTCAGTTTCGCATGGGATGGCCTTGGCAAACGTTGAGTCACTGCTCGAGTACATTGAGAGCCAGGACGATGCTCTCATCACTGATAAAATTGTTTTGAGAAACCTAAGAAGTAAAATAAAGAAAAAGTGATTCTCAGCACAAAAACAGAAAACCATGAGTGATTATTTTCAGAAACAGTAAAGTTAGACTAAGCCTATTCGAAATATTTTTTTTTACTTTGCAGTACAGTAATTTAAATATTTTCCCCGTGAAGTAGTTTTAAAGAAAAGTGTGTTTATTTTGTGTGTGTAAATAATTCGTTTAATTTGTGTGTATGATAATAATAATAATAATGCTCTTTTTACTGCAGTTTATGAGGTATGTATGTTAATGAAACTCATTTAACCTGTTTATTTTAACCTTTACTATTGTTTTTACCGTTTTGCGGTTTAACAGCGATTTTACTTATACGGGAAGCCTTAACCATATATTATCCCGGATAATTGAGAGTTGAGTGTATATGGATATACAGCACAGAAATTAAACAAAACAAAGAAATGCAAGTTACTCATGCACCAAGGGTTCCACACTGTCAGCCGATCTGAGAATTTGACCAAAACATTAGTAATATAGTAGAGCCCCGCTAATCCGAACCCTGCTAATCCAAAAATCCGCCTATTCTGAACAGAATTCAGAAAAAAATACCGATTTTTTAAACTTAAAAAAACAGGAGAAATTAAAAAGATGTTCGTGATAAATGTACTTATTGTTACAAAATAGTTAAATAGAGTTTTCAAGTTAAATTCAAGTGTTTCTTTTAAAGTACACGAAGAATGACTTCGTTTACTTGCCATGTTTAATGTTTAACAGTTGACGTCAAGGACTACGAACATAAATAAAAAAGGCACAGTGACTCGGTAAAGTAACTCAATACTCACGGAACAAAGATTTACAATAAATTTGCAATAAGAGCACACAGTTTAACAAAGTCCCCTAGAGTAAACACTGAACTAGATACGACTACACTGAATTCCACGTTCACCGTTCAGTACAGAGCGCCCATAGGCCATGTTATCCATACGAAAGTCTCAGTGACACTAGCCAACTAAAAAACATCAACTCCCATGCAACGCTAGGAAAGTTGACGCAACCCGCATGACAATAAACGTGATGTTCCGTGTAATGGTAGTAGCATATCTATTCTCCCGTAAGAACTGTACTGCACGGTGAACGTGGAATCGAGTGTAGACTAGTGCTCAGTGCAGTGATTCTTAATATGTTTGAAACGCGGGAGGGAGAGGGTTAGGTAATACCTCGGAGGTATGTAGTCATTGAAATAAATGCATTTCCTTTCCGACTTTCACTGAACCTGTTCATAAGCCGATCAACGCTGTACAGAGCTGACATTAGCAGATGTTCCCGCACAAAATTACCCATTAACATGTCAATACGTTGATATTATTTATGAAATTCGCCTATTCCGAATTCCCGTTAAACCGAACAGAGTTCGGTCCCAATTAGTTCGGATTAGCGGGATTCTACTGTAATTCCAACACGCAGTTGAACAGCTGACTTGAGTTGAGCGAATTTCCAAAATTAAGTTTATAATGTGAACCAACTATTTGGGAAATGTTTCTACTCACGAAGGTGCTGAATAGCTGTCTCATGCATGAAATGTATTAGTAGAATTTGTTTGCACCTCGACCTTGCTGTCTCAGATTATGCAGTGCTTCGCTTCATGAGTTAGCATCCCGGTCCTCGGCATCGGATCAGAATATGCCCTCACACGGATTTGAACCGGGTACTTTTATGGTATTTTACTTTTTAATCGATTTTGGGGATACCAGACCTGCTCTAAGGTAAAGTAAAAAAATAAAAAATGCAGAATAATTCCTATATTAGTTTTTAGATAAAACCCCCAATAAAGTTTCATTCTAGTATGAAAAATTGTTCATCCTGTCCAAAATCATGCTTCCTGTTGTTGGATAGTTCGGCTGACGAACTCTTAAAAGCTGCTTCGAAAACTAACGTGAGTACCAAATTTGGAACAAATCAAACCTAGAGTGTGAACATGTGTATGCATGTATTTATATAACATTTTAAAAGACACATAAATAAACAATGTATTAGTTGATGGAAAAAGTCCACCAGAATGCGTTGGAACCAAAATTCAAATTTGTTAAAATATCAGTTAGGCGGTATTGTTCATTAAGTATTGTTAAAAATTGTTTTGAGATTCTTAAAGAAAGTAAACAGTACCATATACAACCCTACTTTTTTTACCATAATTGAAATGTAAAACAGTAAAATATAATAAACTCTCATTATTGAAACACACGGGTTAGCATTCTTTATTACTATGTCAAATTTAGTATCGATAGTTACAAACAAGTCTTACAAAGTAAGACTTTAAGTAAGATAAGTAAGTAAGATCTTTAAAAAAAAATTTTTAAAACGCTTGACCCTAATTAAATTGATCCATGTAACTTCCCGCTAAGTTATTTTTGGAAACAACAAACACTTTTTTTGGCAATTTTGAACTGCCATAACTTTTGAATGAATCAACCGATTTTTATGCGATTTGCGGCAATCGATGCAGTTTTTCAAGTCCATTGAAAGAATCGACAACAAACATTTTTCTGATGAAAAATTTCGGAGAAATTGAGAAAAAACACTTTTCTTTTGTTCACGATATCTCACGAACGAATTAACCGATTTTGACCGGACTGGTAGCGATCGACGTCGCTTTTCAAGGTTAAAAGCTGATTAGATTTTGGAATTGATCGGTAAAGCCGTTTAAAAGTTATTCCATAAAAACCTGATTTGAAAATTTTTTATTTCTTAGTTTTTTCGAAATTTCTCAGAACCTACCGGTCCGAATTAGTTGAAATTTTCAGGAAATCTAAGTTTGATGGAACTCTTTAGAACGCCGTTTGGTAGGATCCAATCGGTTAAGCCATTCAAAAGTTATAAGCGGGTCACATACTTACATACACACACACATACATACAGACAGGGTGACAACCTCTCGGGAGTGGTCAGGGAAGATTCCTAGGACCTCAAAACGTCGAGATCTGATGAATACTCGATTTTCGAAAAACGGGGTGAAACCAATAACTTCCCGATTTTAGAAAATTTTCAATTTTCTTAGCGGGGAGTTAAAAATGTAATTTATGTCTATAAACTTTTTTGGTCTTCAGCTTTTAACGAAAGGGTAGTTTTGTTCTATAGAAGGCTGTTCTGAACTGCTGATCCTCTTTAAATTGTACGCATGTTTTGTACATTGTAAACTTACAACTAAATGCATCTTTGTCAGGAAACATCTCAAAGATGGTGGATTGTTCCTACCTCAGACCTTCTCAGTCTGTTGCCGATTGATAGACTCCGACTGGCTGATGAAGACTCGGAGAGTTGTCGATGAAGATGTCGTGGATACTTACAAGATTGCACAGTTTATCAACGTATATCAAGTAAGTTTAGGTGTATGACGCACCCAATGCAGTATTAACTATAAAGCGAATTAGGGCCAAGCCTTTATGAGAGTTATCTTGGACAGAAAAAATCAAAAGTTTATCCCTACAACTGTTCATGCTAATTTTTTACAGTGCCAAGCCATTTTGGTGCGTGTGGAAGCATATTTTCAAAAATTCAAAAAAATGTAGTAATTATAAACCAATCCAAAAGTGTTCCATAGCTTTTCTGTAGAGAAAGTTTCAAACAATGCATATATGCCGGTAAAACATTGATTGATGTAAAATTTACTAAGTTATTAGCTCAAGAAACAAAAAATGTTCAGTAACGAAAGGAAAAAGTTTAACTTTAGGCCTACATAAAAAGCAGAATTCTTTATTAATGTAATAATGCTATGTTTTGTTAAATATTAATATTAGTTTAGCAATCTTATTTAAGTTATATTGTTAAGATATTTGATAAACGGTAGGCGGTGGTTAACGCCTTACCATAGGTTATGACACGCCCCCTGTAGGGTACGCCCCTTCTGGGTAGGTATTTATACGGTGCGTTGTCACACTGTTAGATCAGTTATAGTTTGGTTACTGTAGCCCGTGCATCACTGAGGATGGCGACATTGTCGTTGAAACGCGTTTGAGGTTAGTAAACGTATTTATTGTGAGATTTTGTGTTCAGGTTTTATTTTATCTAAATAAAAAGCAGTAAAAATTTTTTGTAATTTTTTTCAAAATTTACGGAAGATTTGTAATTTAGTTCTAAATAGAACGGTATACAAATATTTATTAATTTCAAGTATCTTATTTTGAAAACACCAGTTTTTATGTTCCTACTAAAAGACCGCTAACAAAACTAGGCCTAGTTTGAATAGTAATTATGAATATATCTTTCGCCCAAAAATTAAATATTATTATAAGAAAGCGTAGAGAATAAATCATAGAATTTATCTGTACACTTCTAAATTTTCATTTTGTAAACTTATTTCACATTAATTTCACATTAATATTCACGGGTAATTTTCAAGATAACAAGCTGAGACTCAGCATACATGTTTAAAATTTATATTTTAACTCCTATGTCAAGCTTCAATTCGATATATTAAAATTCGGCCAATTTAGAATGAGCCAACGCTTCATATATGAATAAGATGTCCCCTTTTAGTGATTTCCCCTGCTGCAAAATACATACCTGCATTATCGAATTTTTTCCAGACAAACCATTGCTCGGACGAAATAAATACATATGACCTTTTTTGTTGAAAAATACCTTCCCTACACGGTGGTATTTTTTATTTTCCTCTATCTCCATTCCAACTCGAAATATTAAGGATAATCGAAAAAAAAAATGATAATCGATTTTTTTTTTCGACTTTGGGAAATCGATAGACTGGTAAAATTTTTTTTATGTTAATCTACGTATACAAAAAATTCAGCCGTATTGCAAATTACTGGTAGTTGTAACCTATACCGACTGGGCTAATACAGGATGTCACAAAAAAACCTTAGCAGATTACACAGGATCGTATCGTATACATTAAAATAAATGAAAAATGTACAGTAACTTGTTTCGAATTCGGCTTAGTTTATTCGCAATCTGCCATTTAATTTTTTTTACAAAAACTCACTGTGTAACTCCAGAAATAGATAAGATGTTGAGTTCTAGTTTGGTATAAACATTTTGTGTTACGATTTACAAGTGTACCAAATGCCAAAATGTATTTTTATTACAGTAGAGCCCCGCTATTCCGAACTAATTGGGACCGGATATTGTTCGGTTTAGCGGGAATTCGGAATAGTTGAATTTCAAGAATAATATCAACGTATTGACTTGTTAAGGCGTAAATTAAGTGCGGGGATATTGCTAGTGTTACTTCTGTATGGCATTGATCGGCTTGGAGGAAAGCGAGGAGGAGGTGAACGCTCAAACTGAAACTGAACTCGTGTCACACTTAGACGCGGCGAATGCTCTTGCCCTCGCCTTAGTGTAGGTTTACACCATCCATTTTTCCCTTCCGTTGTGTTACGATTCCGTTTTCTTCTAAAAACGGAAGGGAAAGGATAGGTTGTTCGAACTGTCCGTTTTGTCATCCCGCAGTCTGTCCGTTAGTAGTGCATCGTCTTGAAAAAAGATTGAGAAAAATATAAAATTCCTTCGAGATAACGAAAACGGAGGAGAAAAACGGATGAACGCAACTGGCTGGTGGCAACAACACTACTAGTGCCTAGCTGTTGTATCTAATTATTCCTTCTTTCTGGTGGGTAAGGCATCCTTTTCACCGGATGCTTGTTGCAGTAGCTTCCTTCCTGCAAAACGGATGGAACACGTGACGGAAACAAAACCAGCTTTCATTCCAATTTGGTTTCAGGCGTTTTCATCAAGCATAGGCTCTATGTAGTCTCTCTTTAACTTATTTGTATAACAATAAATGTAGGTATTTTCACGAACGTCTTTTTAATTTCTCCTGTTTTTATGTTAAAAATATCGTTATTTTTTCTGAACGCTGTTTGGAATAGCGGGATTCTACTGTATTTTAAAAATGGCGGATGTTTCAAATTTTTATCGCGGCATATCTTGAAAATTGCTAACTTTACAAAAAATTTATAAGATTCCAAATTGCACTTAATTAGCAATGAAAACGTATGTATTTATATGTATTCTAGAACGCATGTACACATATTACAAAAGGAATGATGTTATGGAACATCGTTTGTAGTGTTCCGTTTGCCTCACAACTTACATTCATTTTTAAGACACTTTACAGGAAATAGTTTTGATACGAGGTCACTGGAATGTTTGGTGGGAAAGGGATGGGTGAGACTAGCACGCTTTATTAAGAGAGGAGAGGCATTAGAGTGAACGGTTTGCTGTTTAGGAACGAAGCATCTGGCTGTAATGCTGCACAGGTGTTTGTGCACAATTCCCGGATAAAATGGTTAAAACCAATCATCTGTACACTAGAAGCATCCCACAGGTATTTAGGCAGTAATTTGCAGTAAAACATGCAGAGTTATATTTGTTGTTCGAACTCGGAGTGGTTGTCATTTATTCTTATTCTATATTTTATTAGATAGATTGTTCTGCATATAATTTTATAGCTACCTAATTATAAAAGTCTTCCATAGATATATATTTGAGGATCAGACTTGGGAAAGTTAACCAAAATATTTAACTGATTAAAGTTAAAGTTAATGCCAGAAAAAAATAACTGATTAAAGTTAAAGTTAATGTCTGAAAAAATTAACTGATTAAAGTTAAAGTTAAAAAAAATTAACTGATTAAAGTTAAAAGTTAAAATACGGCACGTCATAATGTTTATCAATACGCACGCGCGACATTTCATTGCTAAATTACGAAACCTTTTTATATTTATGAAAAAAAATACAAAAAATGTTTACTACTCTTTATGTAGGCCTAAAGTTGAACTTTTTCCTTTCGTTACTAAAAATGTTTGTTTCTTGAGCTAATAACTTTGTAAATTTTGCATCAATCATTTTTTTACTGCCATATATGATTTCTTTGAACCTTTCTCTACAAAAAGCTATGGAACACTTTTAGATTGGTTTATAATTACTATATTTTTTTAATTTTTGAAAACATTCTTGCACACGCACCGAAATGGCTTGGCGTTGAAAAACATTAACATGGACAGTTGTAGGGAGAATTAATTGAAATTACAGTAAAAATTTTGAAAGGAATTAAGTTATTACTATGTTTTAGATTAAAATATTTTCACTACTGGTACTGACAGCGAAAGATTGCTTGATGCTTTGACTTGACTAAGTTCTCAAAATAGACAAACTCAAACAATGATAGAGCAAGTAGGGGTGGATAGAGGTACCGGTACCGAACAACGTTCCCATAACTTATGAAATTATCAACTGTAGCCTACACTCCAAACAACTCAGCTTAGATTCTAAACCGTTTAATTACTTTTTTTTAGACCTACTGCGTAAAAGTGAAATCACGTAAAGCGGGACCGCGATAACAAGGACTGCCTGTATCTTATATATAAATGAATTATATGAATTCTTTTAGAAAACAACATTTTACAATTATTCAATTCAATTCTTTGATTTATCTACACTCTACAAGAAATTTGAAATTGATAAATATATTGATACAGTTCTTTTTAGAACTAAATTACAAAACTTTTGTACGTTTTGAAAAAAATACAAAAATGTTTACTACTTTTTATGTAGGTCTAAAGTTGAACCTTTTCCTTTCATTACTGAACAATTTTTGTTTCTTGAGCTAATAACTTTGTAAAATTTACATCTATCACTTTTTTACTGACGTACATAAATTATTTGAACCTTTCTCTACAAAAAAGCTACAGACCACTTTCAAATTGGTATATAATTACTATATTTGGCTAATTTTTTAAAATATGCTTGCAAACGCCCTATAATATATGTAAACGCCCTTGAACTTATGCCCTATAATAAAACACAAATTTCAATAATAGATGACAAAAATTGGATAGGCAACAACCTAAAACGGCTAAAACACAACTTACCTTTAAGTGGGTCCTTAAATTGGAGGCAGAAATTGCTGAAGCCTTGATTGTTTTAAATTTTGGTAAACACAATAGGCTTTTAAATGTTAAACTATTTCCCTCCCTTGTTATTTGTTCATAAAAGTTTGAAATGACTGGCCACAATAAAGACTTAATAAAATTAAAATTAAAAAATTAAAATACTGCTTCACTAGACCTAACTCACTATTAACAATCACTAACTCACTAAATAAAATCTAAACTGTCAATCACTATAACAGGGCAAAACAATTAAACAACTTATACAAAATTAACAAAACTATCCAACTGTATTAATGGCATGCGTATACCCAAGGGCTAATTGAATGACACTGATGGGTGTGTTAACGGTGTTGTTTTGTTTGTTTACGTTACCGTTAGCTAATAGCCCAGGTACCTTATACACCCCACCCTCTTATAGTTCTATCTTTCTTTAGACACCCCATTCCTTCCGGCTGGCCAATAAGCAATAAATAACTCAAACTAAGGAATATTGAATGTTGTCGCGTCAGGCCCACCCACCCGGTCGGCATTTCCATTGTGACAAATCTTTCCGGGCATCAGCCAAATTAACTGACGTTAGTTTTAATCGTTAACCAATATTTTAACGATTAAGAGATAAAAGTTAATCAGTTTTAAAACTAACGATTAAGTTAAAAGTTACCCATATTTTTAACGATTAATTTTAATCGTTAATTTTTTTAATCGTTAATCCCAAGTCTGGAGATGCATCCCATACCGAGGAAAGAAAGGCATACTGGCTCGAAACCAGTCTCAGGTGTTTCTGACAAAAAAGGAAGTTTCAAAACCGATGGTACATATGCTACAATTAGGGAATCCAATCCGATATTTTCGATCCCGGGATTTCGGGACATCAAAAACGAAACCCGGGATCCCAGGATGTGTCAAATTCCAACTAGCTTGATGAAAGGCCTAAAAGCATGTATTTATGATGTAGTATTATTTATATAATTATCATTATAACAAAATAAGCCATATTAATTTAGCATTTCTTTTGTTTAAAAAAAATTTTGATAAACATTTATCACACTAAAAGTTGCAAAAACATTTTACGTCAATGTGGTCGGGTAGGTAGCTGCACCACAGATACAACAATAAAAAGTCAAAAACAGAACGAGGATCGTACAAAGCCAAAACTAAACAAATGATACTTGATACTGAATCAAACGAAAGGAGAAGTGTGAGAGGGGGATAAGGAGGATATGGTAGAAGTTAGACATAGTCACAATCGAAGGTCGCATAGAAGCAGGAAGCAGGTGCAAGTAAAGATAAGGACTGATGACATCACCATCGCGTAAACAATAATCACAGACCTCTATCACACTGTCTATTTTACTTACTACGCTACTAAGTGTATCCGACATCCAAACTACCCGATTAATATTATGTTTATTAATTTGTTTGGTTGTTTATTTAGTTCATTACTTATAAATAAATGAATTATGTTATTTATTTAGAAAATCTATTTTTCTCTTGATTAAACAGTAGGCTACTTGTACAAGTCAAAATACCTAAAAACGTATAAATTTTCTAATCCCGAAATCCCGGGACTGTCATTTTACAATTCTGGGATTGTCGTCTGGGTAAATCGGCCCGGGGTTCGAGATCTCGGGATTGGATTCCCTAGCTACAATACAATAACCATAGTGAAATGACAAAACCTATCAGTGCCCTGATTTCAATGTGTAGTTATGTACATACCCTTGTTTTGAAGACTTGTATACAAAGAAAAATATTTAAATTGTGAATTAATTTACGTTTTTTATAAAATTTAACCATTTTATTTTGTATCATGAAGCTAGATTTCCATTTCAACATGCGTCCAACAATGTTGGGGATGTTGTTGGCCACAATGTTACGGGCCTAAATTTACTTTCTTTGCGTTGAGTCCAGCTCATGTGTGCAACTGGGTCCACGCAAGGACTTAAAAACTGTAACAATTTGTAGTACTGCCCTTTTGGCGCGTAAATATCGTCGGCACCTGCTACACTCTTTTTGCTTTTGGCTATTTTAGCCTTTTCTCTACCTCCAAATCATTTCTACTTTAGGCAACTTTGTGATAATCATCAAGCCTAGAATTTGAGTTTTTACGAGCATTTAAATTAACATTCCACAGAACTGTTTCGTGCTCATACATTTCTATAAGTTAAAACATCCCTTTTCTCCCAGTTATCACTCATATTTGCACCTTGTTATCTTATCAAAAATATGTAAAATAATAACCAAACAAACTTGCGGTAACTTAGGGAAAACAACAAAAAAGGTGAAGAGCACTCATGCTGTCAACTAATAGAAAACCAATACAATTGATCTGTCCATGGCTGCTTTGCGCCCAGGACTGTTTCCATTGTGTTTGGCACGAAGCAAGACATTATGCCTCAACATTTTTGTCCTTAACTTTGTGCTGCGTCAAAATTATGTATAGTAGAGTCCCGGTAATTCGAGTCTCGATAATCCGAGGTTCCGTGTAATTTGAGCCACAAATAGCATTGAATGTGACCATGCATTGTAGCACATTCTTGCTGCTTGAAGAATACCAATCTTTAAATTTTTATTTTACAATGAATCTGTCAAGAGCGTTTGTACAATAAGTCGCCGGTACAAATGCTTAACATTTTTTATAATGCCCTGATCCATTGGCTGTACAACTAAAGTCATGTTCGGG
>JAGFPH010001425.1:230753-253609 GCA_018207615.1 Philaenus spumarius
GACCACTGCCAAGGGAACCAACAAACCGACCACTGCCAAGGGAACCAACAAACCGACCACTGCCAAGGGAACCGACAAAGCGATCACTGCCAAGGGAACCAACAAAGTGACCACTGCCAAGGGAACCAACAAAGCGACCACTGCTAAGAGAACCAACAAACCGACCACTGCCAAGGGAACCAGCTTCACCAGTCTTGAGAACGAAGTACTGAACCTAGAACTGCGGGAGAATTGGCCGGACAAGTGCCGAAGCGGCAAATCACGCCACAGAGAAGGAAGGCAAAAGGAGAGCCGCTGACGTTAGTAGGGGAGTTGCGCCGACCACCAGGCTGTTTCACCAGGAATAAATTCATTTAATTCGTAATTCAATAAATCTGTTCTACTTTACAAACACCTGCCACACTACTTTACTTTCAACACAGCGTACACGAAAATTCGTTCGCGGAAAAGAGGCTAGAACCTCCCCCGTAGTCTCTCTAACCAAAGTCCCATTGGGAAGAGAGCTGTGCTTGCACAAGCGGCTACGGACACCCGAAACAATTACACGCCCTTCAGGCAACACTTGCGGCCCTTTTTGGGGCCGAACTACACAACTAAGCAGTGTTCTAGACTTCGGTCTAGGGAATAGACGATACATAGTATATAATAATATGTTATTATAATTATTATAATATCTTATCTTCTAAAGCGAGAGATAATTGTCTGTCTGCTAAATGGATCTGGAATCTCCGTGTAAGGATTTTTGATTTTATATGGGGCTTTTGGCCACGAGAAATCGATTGGAAATGGTCACCAGCCTGGGAAAATTCGTTTTCTCCGTCTTTTTATTAAATTAAAAAGTGAAATTTGTCCATTTTAAACAATACAAAGCACAGCTGATGCAAATGTTTTCAATGTCATTACAATAATCATCTGTTTTCTTTTAAACGAAGCACAGCTGATGCAAATGTTTTCAATGCCATTACAATAATCATCTGTTTTCTTTTAAACTGTATTTTATTAGAGGTAAGCCTAATGTTGTATCTATTTATAGTTACCATGGCAACGAATACTTCTGCTAAATAAACATACCCTTTATTTAGTTGTTTAATGTTATAGGCCTAACCTAAACGATGTTCACGGAAATTTGCAATAATAGTTATTGACGTGAGCGAACTAGGCCCTAGGCCTAAATCGATATTGAAATATTAAACTTTAATTTAGGCCTGACTTATTTCTGAGGCATAGCGTTGAGATTATGGTTAATCCTTTAAACTGTATTTTTATTACAGGTAAGCCTAATGTAGTAAATACCCTTTATTTAGTTGTTTAATGTTATAGGCCTAACCTCAAAACTCAATAATCCAATATTTATTATTGAAATCATAGAACTGCTTATAATCGAGCTTTAGCTCGGTCTCCTGGTACTTAATAAATTATAATAAAGTTTTAATATAGAGAGGTGGGGTGGGGGTAGGCGAGCGGAGCGAGCAGAGGGCAAAGCCTCCTAGTATACTTTAAAAAAATATGAATTTAACATTAGAAAATAGATAAAATAAGTTTGTATATGGAGAACCGATGAGTTGGCAACGATGGAGACAAATGCGTAGTAGCACAGCAGTCATACTATAACTGCTGACTGCTTGGTTGAAAAATGAGTTAATTATCTTTGCTCTTGAGTAAGCTTCCCCAGTGACGTGTAACAGACATTGTTTTTTTTTTTAACTTGACATATGTTGCAATGCAAGTAATATTGGCTGTGTGCGTACGTGACCTTTAGCATGCTCATTAAGTTACAGCACAGCTGATAGTTACAGAACAGCTGACGAGTGAGGAACGGAGAATTTATTGTCTGGTTACCGAACTATATAAGTAAAACTAATTTTAACTTGACGATATCAGTAAAAACAACCTATGGTTCTGTAGGACTAAAATTTTGTGTGTTTTTCTGTTGTTTTTGTATTTAAATGATAGTTTCTTTGTAGTGCAGCTTGAACAATAATTGGTTAATATCTAAAACGTTTTGTTTCAAATAAGTGTGTATATTTAATATTTATTCTTTGTAATAGCTTAAGTTTTTTTTTGTATAAAGAAATACAATATAATATATTTTTTTTTAAATATACCCATTTTTTCTATGTAATATACAATTAAATGTGCTTTTGTCCTCTACAGACGTCAAAACTATTCGACCGATCTCATTAAAAATTTCACAGAATATCTATACCATTGCCAGGGGTGTTCAGAAGTTTTTTCCATGGGTTGCAAGATCCAAAAAGAACCCTGCCGGCGTCGACCAAATATATCTTTTGCCCCCTTAAATTTCCTAGTTATTCCCACCCAGTAATACCCGTCTTCCTCATAAAGACACAGATACTACCTATTGGGTTTCCTGGGATAGTTTCCCTTTCCTGCCCTGGGAGGCCTAGGGTAAAAGTTCTGGCTCTACCTAGAGCCTCACATTCCAGTAGGATGTGTTCCGCCAATTCTTCAGCCAACCCATTTCCTACATATACTCTCCTCGGCAATCCCAATTCTATGTAGGCGTTTCCAGAGGGGACAGTGACCCGTTAATAGGCCAACCACCCATCTCATGTTATCCCTTCCTAGTGAGATAAGTTCTTCATCATGTTTCCTGCCTGGCTTGAACAACTTCCTGGCAAGTTCACTAGTTCCTGAAACCCTCCAGGCTTTGTCTTTGCCCTCCTGCATCTACATCTCAACTAATGCTCTGGCATGCCCATAGGAAATCCCAAGCACAGACTTAGGCCCCACAAGAGGAGACTCAGACCCTTTCCTGGCTAGCTCATCTGCTCTCTCACTACCATCAATACCTGAATGCCCAGGGACACAGCACACAGAAACCTCGTTCCCCCGGCTAAGCTTCATCAATGCCGAGAGGCAGTGCCAAACCACTTAAGATTTTACTCTACATGAATTTAGCGCTTTGATCGCTGCTTGGCTATCAGAGAAAATCAGGACGTTCTTACCTTTGTATCCCATTCTAAGATTCTCTTCTATGCACTCCGAGATCGCACAAACTTCTGCCTGAAAAACAGTAGCATGTTTGCCTGGATACAGGACAGTGGAGCCCTCAGGTTGAACCCCATTGACTCCACTGTTCAGACGTTACATTTACTACAGTCTAAGGGGTAGAAATGGGGTTGCTACCACTATACAATCAATACAAATTAACTAACTTCCGAAAAAGCTTAAATTGTTTAATATTATTCTTGAAAGATATAACATAAAAAACATTTGCAATCCGTTTACTAAGTCAGACGAATGAAATGGGACAACTACCCTTGAAACCAAATAACAATTTATACACTTAGTTTTTCTATTTGCTAAAACACTACTCACCTAATTTCACTAAAAATTTCACAGTTTATACATATTAGGACCAGGATTTTTTAGAGAGTACGATTACTAAAACCAAGGAGATGAAATGGGGTAGCTACGCCTATACAGTAAAAAATAAATTACACTTTCATACAAGCTATAAAGATAAATTTGTGTAATATTATTCTTAACTGATATAAAAACAATTTGCAATTCGGTTACTCGAATCAAAGTAATGAAACGCCACCATAAAAATAAACGCCATAGCTAACAATAAAATTAAATATTGAAATTTGATAGCTACCCATATAAAATAAATTGAATTAACATTAAATACCCATATGTTTAATACGCGCCCTGATCTTAAAAACTTTATTTTAAACAAAAGGCACTTTATTCTTCAATACATTTAATAAATTGTGTTTGTTAATAATTCTAAAATCAAGCAATAGCAAAGCATTTCAGGGTCCACTAGTTTTAAATGAAATTGGTTCGTATCATACATTTTTCGTGAAGTTAATGTGTTTCGAGATATTCAAAAATAAACGGAAGCCATTTTGAATTGTTTAGTTGGACAAAGTTGATTAATTCGTGTAGTTTTGTTACTATGCTGGAAACTTTACGCTAACTTTCAACTTATTATATCAATCCATTTTTGAGATAATAATTGACGAATGAAAAAATAGTGGCTTTGTAAGACACTATGGACTATGGGACATTTTAAAAATGATATTGTGGCTGAAGAGGAGAAATACATCAATTTATGGGTAGAGAGTTTTGAAACACACTGTGCGGACGCCTTAAACTACCTCATTAATTGCTTAAAAAACCCATCGTGTATTAATTGTCAAAAATATCGATAATAGTTGTTGAGTAGTTATTTTCAAAATTTGCTACGATCCGAGTCTACAGAATAATATGAGTCGATATTAAAAAGGTATCGATATGATCATCGCCTTATGTCCTCCGCAAGTGGATTCAAAATCAAATTAGTTTTATTTGTCAACAATCGATTAAACTGTTTTTGACTATCTATTTTCCAGAATTTGTTTCCCTTCTTTTCGGTAGGATGAAATGCGTTTATGCAGACCTTTCTCCAGAGAGGTACTGTTGGACTTACCTCTACCTTGCATGCAAGTGAGAAGCACTAAACACTAAAAATTCCTCCCCTCCCTACGGACATGCACTGGAGCGGTAGCAGCATCTAGTTAACCCCTATGAACGGAATAAAAATTGGTATCATTCTTTATGGAGTCATCTGCAAAGTAGAAGCGCTAAAGGACCGAGTCTACGGTGGATCGTCCAAGATGGTGCGAGGCCGAACATAGCCCAAGTCGCGTGCATCCTGAAAAAATTTAGAGGTGCATCTTTAGGAAAACATTCTGTGGTCGGGATGCCAGCTGACTAGATTGGCGTGTGACCACTGCTAGCGTGTGAGTCTGTGAAGAGCCGCTGTCAGAAGCCTTTCCAGTTTGTTCTTGTTGGATTTGCTGGCAAACGCCCACCAACCCATGGACGCGTGCATCAGAACTGATTGCACTGTTAACAGAATCATTGTGACCAGTTCTTACAGGCAATGGGCTACGCCGTGCCAACAATAGTGAGAGGTAGCCCTGGATTCGCTTTCCTTCGGTGACGTTGTTCTGCACGTGTCGCCTGAAGTTGAGTCTGCTGACGATTGTAATGCCAAGGTACTTGACAGTAGACTTCCAAGGGATAGTCAAGCTCTACAGCACGAGGGACTTTGCGTGTCATTCTGCGTCTTTTCCTAAAACAGGTCGAATCGGATTTGTCCGCATTAATCTTGATGGGTCATTTCTGCAGCCACTTGGACAGTACATACAGTTGCCTATTCATGAACTTTTCCGCGTATGCCGGATTTGCACTACTACAGTGTAGGAACCGACTATGATTGTGCCTAAAGAAGAAAACAGCATCGCTAATATTCCTCCTCAACTAAAGACGTTTCAAAGTATCTCTCCAAATCTCTGAATCTGATAGTGTAACTTTTAAACGCAACAAGACCGAGGCAATCATTACAAGAAACTTCACTAAAAAGTTGAGAAGGATTACTAGAAAGACAGTAGAAAAGACGCAAGGGAGGATGTAGGGAAGAAAGTAAGGGTAGAGAGTACGTAGAAAGGCGGACAAATGGTTAAAATCAATGTTTATTTACATACTTACACGAGCAGAAAATTTCCCAATGTTACAAAACTCGGCTAATATAAACTTTTCTCTTCCGGGGTTTGCTGGGAGATGGCAGTTTTTAGTTTTATTGAAATATAAATAAAGTGAATAGAAGTATTTATTTGTTCCACGTGCCTCATCAGGATTGTTTGATGTGAGCTTGCCACGCATTGTTTTGTAACGGGGGAGAGTAAACGACGCTCAGTATTTGTTACAAAAAAAACCATTACTCAGCAAAATAAAGTAATCAAAATTTAAATAATTTCATCCCGCAGCTGAAGTGAGTTGAGCGAACTTCAAAAATTAGGTGTACTTGTTTCAGGGTTTCAACCGACTATTTCGGAAATGTATCTACTTAAGAACATGTTAAATAATGCAAACTTAGCAGCTGCGCGCCTACCAAATATACAAGCAGAATTCGTTCCGCTCGCAGCCGTAAAACTCACTTTGCGAATTTGGATCTCAACCTTGTGGCCTAGGTTTTTGAATTGCTTCGTTTCGTGCTCGCAGCTTATATATTTTCTTCTTGAGTTTGCATCCCGGTAAACTCTCGTGTATTTGAACCTAGTACTTTTATGGTATTTTACATTTTGATATTTTTGTGTTGGAAGGTTAACCATACAAGCTATAAGGTATACAAAAGGTGCCGAATATTTTTACTAAACTTATTTTTAACTTCCCGCTAAGAAAATTGAAAATTTTCTAAAATCGGGAAGTTATTGGTTTCACCCCGTTTTTCGAAAATCGAGTATTCATCACATCTCGACGTTTTGAGGTCCTAGGAATCTTCCCTGACCACTCCCGAGAGGGTGTCACCCTGTCTGTATGTATGTGTGTGTGTGTGTATGTAAGTATGTGACCCGCTTATAACTTTTGAACGGCTTAACCGATTGGATCCTACCAAACGGCGTTCTAAAGAGTTCCATCAAACTTAGATTTCCTGAAAATTTCAACTAATTCGGACCGGTCGGTTCTGAGAAATTTCGAAAAAATTAAGAAATACAAGTTTTTCAAATCAGGTTTTTTGGAATAACCTTTAAACGGCTTTACCGATCAATTCCAAAATCTAATCAGCTTTTAACCTTGAAAAGCGACGTCGATCGCTACCAGTCCGGTCAAAATCGGTTAATTCGTTCGTGAGATATCGTGAACGAAAGAAAATCAAAAAAAGTGTTTTTTCTCAATTTCTCCGAAATTTTTCATCATAAAAATTTTTGTTGTTGATTCTTTCAATGGACTCGAAAAACTGTATCGATTGCCGCAAATCGCATAAAAATCGGTTGATTCATTCAAAAGTTATGCCAGTTCAAAATTTCCAAAACTAGTGTAGTTAGCGGGAAGTTACAGGGATGGCCTTTAGGGTCAACCGTTTTCCAATTTTTTTTAGATAAAACACCGAAAATTTTCACTATAGTAAGATAAATATTTACAAAATATAAATATTAAATATTTAAATCCTTCAGGATGTTGGATGTTTTTGTTAGCAAACTTGTTTGAGCGACTTAAAAACGTGTGGACCAAATTCGGACCACAGCGGACGTAAAATGCAGCTGTAAAACACAGTGCGAGCACATATATACATATATGTAACATTTTTAATGACACCTATAGCTCATATTTCCTATTTAAATTCGCTAATAAATACAATATATAAATACAATCATCTCAACAAACTGTCTGCAAAAAACGAAGTTCGCCTCTGCTGGAATGCCAGGGCACCAGGAATCAACTGGAATTAAAAGTCCCTACCTTCTTGCTAGGAAGGGAACCTAGATCCCTGTCATTGGTCCGGAACCAATGTGTGTAAGTTAAGAACCTCTGATTTAATCTGGGCAAAAACCACTCTAAACTTTTGAGCAAATTCGATGTTCAAGACGATGAAGGATGGTCTAGAAAAGAACATTATCAATATGCTTTTACAACTTTGAAAAATTAGTAATTTTGCCTAATTACTAGGCGTGAAGTAGAACATTAAACCTGTTGTAGGCATCTACCAGAGAGAAGCAGCTTGCCAGATATGTGGAATTATGCAGCAGAGTTTTAATAGCATCTTATCATTTTGACAAGGAACCAATGGGCATCGTATTATCTATTCTCAAACGTTCACTGCTAAGGACGCACATGTGAGCTTGTCACTGAACACTATGAGAAGCTCGCCAACCCCCGTATTGGGAGTATTTTCAATAAACAGAGCATTGCGTGCTTCGCACGCCAACCCGCATATTGGGAGTGTTTTCAATACACAATACATTGCGTGCTTCGCACGCCAACCTCCGTGTTGGGGACATTTTCAATACACAGAGCATTGCGTGCTTCGCACGCGAATTTCAAACCTATGTGCTATGGACGCACATATGCGTCCGCTTTAAAATATTAGTGATTATTACGAAAAAGATTCAAACATAAAAAAATAAAGTAATTTCTACTCATTTAGGCAATAAATATAAAAAATAAAAGGTCAGTTCCTAGCATGGGAAATACGAAATTTGCGTAGCAGTGAACGTGTTAAAGGACTTTCTGTCGAAAATCATAGGGAGCGCAAAAAGCCCTAGTGAATGACGGGTATATAGACAACGAGTTCGGGTTTTTAGACGGTGATAGACAATCACCTGTAACAAATTATTTCGTAACCATGCAAACAAAGTGATGACAATGATAGGCGTGCGAAGCGCGCAATGTCCGCTCCTAGATTTTTTCAAAATTGTTTGTACATTTCTGAATATTTACTAGTACAATTAAATATTATTGACGATATAAAATAGAAAACGTAACAGATAACGTTGAGTTGTACCAGGTTTACCAACTTAAGGATCGGCTCTAGTAAAACAGAAAGCAACCTTCGACTCCCTATAGCGGCGGTAGGTTACGCGGACATTGCTCGTCCTAAATCCATTTAAAACCTGCAATTATTCAAATAGCGTTTTTTAAAAATACCAAACTCTTGGGGACAAAATTCTTCATCCGAATGGCTTGGTAATTTTTCGCTATAATTAATAGTTACAACGTAAAAAATATTTAAAATCACCCTATAGCGGCGGTAGGTTACACGGACATTGCTCAGCCTAAATCCATTTAAAACCCGCAATTGTTCAAATAGCGTTTTAAAAAAAAAATACCAAAATCTTTGGGACGAAATTCTTCAGGCGAATGGCTTGGTAGTTTTTCGCTATAATTAATAGTGACAACATAAATTTTTTTTAAAAATCAATGTTTTAAATTGTTAATAAATATTAAACAAAATATTTTTCTTAATTTAAAAAAAAGCCATTTGCATGCATATTGACCATAGCTTTAAAATGACATATCGTTTATAATTTTCCGATCAAAAATAAAGGAAAAATTTGGATTTTAATTTAACATTGGTCTTATGGAGTGTTAGCCAACATGGCCGACAGCTAGAGCCGACTCTTAAGAACAAAACACGTACCGGACGAAATAAACGTGTCAGCCATAACAATGGTCAGCCTGCTGGTGACAGCGCGAGGCTATTACTTGTAGTCGTGCGAGGCTATTACTGAAGTAACAATTTAATTGGTGTTTCCCGAAAGGAAATAAAACGTGTAGGCTAATTTGTCTAAGCTAGGTTTTCTAGTAAAATGTTTTATTTTCTGGCAAGACACAAAACTTTGCTCACACATTGGGCGTGTGTCGAATTAATTTGATTGACTGAATTGTCCTTATTTATTGGGGCGAGGTTAAGACTGCCTAGTAGTCTCTACCGGCTAACCACATTGCACATGATTACAGTTGCAAAACATACATTATAATCTTTAAAAGAAAAAACAAACAAATTGCAGGAAATTAAATTATAAATGAACATCAAACTAAACCAAAACACATTGGACAATTAAAAATTTTAAATAAATAAAATAAAAATAATAACTAACAGCAAATTATATTTAAGTGAACATTAAGCTGAAATTACTTTTTACAAATATGTAATTTACAAAATCACAAGCCCAGAAAAACACACACATACATATTGAGCACATTCATACATAATATAAAAATAAAAACGTTTCCACAAAAACCTAAAATAAATAATATTATATCTAAAAAAAGAATCAAAATTATCCCATCACACACGAAGGCAATGACACTTGATCTATTTTACTCAACAAGTAAGTCTTAAGTAATTTAGAAAACTGGACGAGCCTGTCAACTGATTAATATCTTCTGGAAGTATAGTACAACGCATTTAGAACGGCGTGCGGGCTGCGCATGCGCAGGAAAGCCCGCCTCCCACCAACTTCAGTCTCAGTCAAATAGTAAAAAAGTACAGTCAGTGACAAATCTGCACAGACGTGCGTGGCTGTGTTGTATATGTGGTGTGTGTAAAGCCGTCGTCTATAAACTTGACTGTACGCCGCGCTGCCTAGCCTCGGTAGGGGAAATGTGGTGGGATAGGTACTCCGTCTCTCTCGCACTACCCTCCCTACACGCCATTCTAATTGATTCTACCTATAAGTTCCACAAACGACATGCGGACAGAGTAAAGGATTTACTAAACAATACGGTTCTATGTAGCAATATAACAAGCAAAGTGGAAACTCTTATATATCAAAGCCCACTAAAGAATACCGTTGAGGGACGGGCTTGTGTACACCGAGACCATGAACGCTCCAATAGCCGTAGTGCGACGTTGTCACGTTCTTCCCACGCTTCTAACTGACTGCGGCTGACTCAACGCATTAATTCTTTAAACTGTGCGATCAAGCCTCGAGCGGTAAATACCAGGAGTGTTCGAGGCTAGCAGATATGGCAACGCTGTGCGCCCATCCTATTGGCCGCCTAGCAACGGTATTCTTTAGTGGGCTTTGATTATAGTGCTCTTTCAGGTATCGGACGTGAAAACACACTTTTCATCTCAATATCTTCAGTCCATGGGTCTGAATGCAGAGTAATTAAAATATGAGTTCGGGTCAAAACTAGTCTGAAATGCGTTGAACCCACAGTACCCATGGCATTGGCCAAGCTCTGTTTTGAACCGGGGTACGTTGGAATGAGTGTGCAGGTAAGCGGGGAAACAAGGCGTCAGCGACTGAATCCACTGGACTGAACCGTTTTGTGTCATATCCAACACAACGGTTATGCAGGCGTTAGCAGACTGGCCAATAGTAGAGCACGGAAAGAGGTGCAATAGTATGCCGGGCTTTAGGAGGAGTAAACTCTCACCTTTTCTTCCATATAGGAAAATTGCATCTGATATCATTACGCTGAGCAGGCGCAATGTAAAATAAACAGTATCAGGAAACTGACACATACTTTCTCCCTCATTATTAAGAGTAATTTCCCCATAAAAATCCATAAAATAACGGATTATAGTACGGTAGTTTATAGTACTTTAGGTCCCTAATAAACTGTAAAATTTTAATCAAAATCGTTAGAGCCGTTTTTGAGAAAAGTTGATTTTTCCGTTATTTTATGGGTTTTTATGGGAAAATTACGCTTAAAAATCAAAAATCACAAAAATGAAAAAAATCACCTGGAGATACCGTGGATAAGTACCTCTATACCAAATTTCATCAAAATAGGACGACTGGTTTAGGCTCTAGGTCTGATAACATCCACACACACACCCTGACACCCTCTCTCTCACACACACAGACATCACTCCGAAAACCACTTTTTTAGGTTCAGGGGGGCCCAAAACGGATATTTCCACCAAAAACTCAAACTCGAAAATTTTGACGAATACAATACTTTCTTCATATACTATGAATAGTATAGGTGGAGAAAGTAAAAGGAGGTAGTAATCGCAGGACACTGCCACCTTTAAAATCACATGCAAAGGACATTTTCACCCGAGACCTTGCATGCAAGAAATTTGGCAGGAAGAACACCCAGAACGAGCGTGAGAAATTCAAAAAGGTGAGTTATAAAACCATTTGAAATCCAAACAAAACATCACCCAGGATAACCCCGTCAAAAAGATCTTTAGTTTCACTGAGCATCCCTTGACAGGGTTTTATTAACTAGGGGTTTAACATTCGTTATGTGGGAGCGAAATGAGCAATTGACATTGACGTGCATGAGTATTGGATTTCCTGCGTCAAGGATTGGAAGAAGAGTGTACGTAATTTACTTTTGAATGCTCGAAGAATATCTCGTCATAAATACCTTCAGTTTAAGTCAAAGGCCATTAATTTCAGTGCAAAGTTTATGAAAATTATTTCTAATATTTTTTTGTTAGTTTTCAAATTTACATTGATTTTTCTTGATTATTAGTAAATTTTAGAAACAAATTGGAAACCTGGTAAATATTTGTGTGTTTATATTATTGTTTATTTAGTAAATGCATTCGAAATCGTCTGCTACGTAATTTCTTAGCTTATAAACCTACGTGAAAAAATTTATAACTTTGTTTACTGTATCAAAGAGGCAAGATTTTGAGATTTTTCAAAAAAGGTGTAGATCATTCATTATCATCCTCACTTGCACTACAATCCGGTCGGGATCTTGGCCTCCCCAAAGTTCGCCACCGGTCTCAATCCTGAGACAACCTCTTCCAGTTCCGAACTTCAACACCATCTCAGCTTCGGTCTTCCTTCTGAACCCTCTGGTCTTGATAGGAAAATCTTTTTAGTTGTAGGTTTATTCTCGTAGAATGACATGGCCTGTCCGTCTCAAGCATCCAAGTTGTATTCTTTTTACCACATCCGACTCTCCATATATTTTGTAAAATTCATGATTACCTTCTTCAGATACCATTTTCTTGAACTGCTACTTCTAAATATTTTCCTTTCAACAGTATTTAGGCTTTGGTCAACACAAACTCGAGTCCTTAAACATTAGATTGATACATAATATGTATCCCCGTAATTTATTTAATATATACTTTCCACTATAAATCTATACTTTATAAAAAAAAATGATTCTTCGTTTGTCCTCTATAGGCTCAAAAGCTACTCGACCGATTTTACTGAAAATATCACAGTTTGTCCTTATTAGTGCCGAACGTATTTAGCCGTACAAACCATAAGTTATCGATTATTTACATTTAATGGTTTAAAATAGGGTAAATACCCTAAAACAATACACCTTTAATTAACTTGTGATGTAGTTCAGCACAATTATTTTTTATTTGAAACATAACAAAGCTATTGACCGAGCAAAGCGAGGTCTCCGTTTTAGCTCGACCGTTCGGCATTTCGTCTGTCTGTCTGTCTCACGATTACGGCCAAACGCCTAGACCGATTGTCATAATTTTTTGCATGAATTTCCTTATTCCTAGACCGAGCTATGTATGTATACGCGGTTTTCCATTTTTCATTTTTAACCCCTAAAATTAAATAAAAATGGCGGCCGCACCGTTTCTCTCAGTGTAAGCTTTTTTCCAAAGCCAGTTTTTGGCTTAACCGTAAGTCGAATTAAAAAACTAATAACATTTTCCTGTAGAAAATTTGATGTTCTACAAAATTTGTTTCTTGATTTTTTCCGTATCTCTAACGGTAAGCTCACAAAATTTCCGCAAACATCGAATTTGTTAAAAATCGTCCAAGCTTTTGAATTTTAACCATCTTTTTATACGTTTATTCTTTAAAGCTTATAATTTAATTGAGAGGGAGAGAGAGAGAGAGAGAGAGAGCGCAACCTGCTGTCTTGCTCTTTCCTGCGCTACGTCAGTGTGGCCGCTGTGACTGTGAGTGAGTTGTGGAGTTATTAACCGAGATAAGGAGCCCGTTTGGCGTTGCGTCGCATTTACTGAGTTGTAGTCCTTTAGCATTTGTTATTTCAACGAGGGAAGTCTACTGTTCACAGAACTACTAGTAACCTTCTTGTTTTGATTATTTGCGTTTAAGGGATGAAAACCAGAATACCAACCAATTACCCATATTTATTATTTTACTCCCATTGAAGCAGGAAAGATGACAATTTGTACATTTATTTATTCCATAAATGTTAAATAGAAAAAATAAATTGAGTTTCGGCACAACTTAATAAAATGGTTAAATTAAGGTAACTACCACTATAACCATATAAACTAATATCTTACAAGCTAGAGATCAGAAATTCGGTACAAATTATTTTTTATGTAATTTATAAGAAATAAAAATCATTTGCATTTCGATCAATTGAGTCTAAGGGGTGGGAAGAGAAAGCTGCCCTTAAAGGTAAACAATAATTCGTTCACATGCTGGAGACCTTAAACTAGGCACAAAACAAAACAATTGCATTTAGATTATTTGCATTTAAGGGTACAATATTGTTCGCACCTACTATTTTATGTAAAAACCTCAAAATCTGATTTGCAAATTTTATTTTCGTACTGAAGTTATGAGTAATAAGCTTTAATTTTTAGTGCTTATTTGCTAATCATTTACGTAGGCATAAAAGGGAAACATAGATTGATCTGGACGAAACTCACTTTGCGTATTTTTCCATAGAACTTGGATTTGATATTTTTTTTATTTGCGTATTATTTAATAATAACGCTCAACATTAATCCTATAGTCTTTACATTTATTTAATCACATTGCGAGTACCAGCTGGTTATATATAAATATATAATCAATCTTATCATTCTATCACAGTCTAACTCTATGGAATATGTTTTTCATTAATAATTCAACTCACGCGGTAAAAATATTGCTCAATGTTTTATGTACAGAAAATAAACTGTATGGTTATAAAACCTTGCTTCCACAAATTACAAGTTTAGTTTCATTTCCGACACCTAATAAATTGTCACGTTAGTAATAGCCTCGCACGGCCAGAAGTAATAGCCTCGCGCTGTCACCAGCAGACCATTGTCACGGCTGACATGTTTATTTTGTCAAAAACCTACTGGTTTGATATTGTTAAAGCTGAAATAAGTCGCTATTTGGATGTTATGGACTCAAATGCTAACCATTTTTTAGTTATGGATTATCATTTCTCTTGGTTTATAAACAGAGGGCGTTCATTATATAGAATCTGGGAATTGTACTGAAATTTACTAGTTCTGTGAACAGTAAACCACGCTCATTGAAATAACAAATGTGGTTTCGAGCTTAGGTTAAAAATAGTGTGCCAGTAAGGAAGTAAGCAGAAGGTTTAGCCAGTGAAACATTATTTTGCATTTCCCGCGATTCCGGGGTTTCTAGTACTCGTTTTTTTCTTTTCTTGGGCTTTAACTGCTACGGATTTTCTTTTAGGGGGCATTGCGTTTTATTTAGGTTAATAATGCGTAAGGTAGCTAAAATGATCGCATTATTGAGGAAAAACATAGAATTAAATATTTACATACTTAAATAACTAAAACTAAACAATGTATTTACAGTTCCATGTCATATTCCAATATTAGAAATATTGAAAACAAACGATGTTAAAGCGTCGTGATAGTGATCTCAACCCATGTACCAACATTTCCCACGCTGTCTAACGGTATTTTTTGTATGTCTTTTATAGCCGCGAGGTTTCATTTGTTTCATCTCTTTTTGTAATTCAAGTAAAGCTAAGTCAACTACTTTTACGGAATAATAATTGACAAGTATACAGTTCAATTCTTTGATTTATTCTCTACACTTTCTTATAATAATATGTAATTTTTTTGCAAAGGATATAGTATTCCCAAAATAGGCCTAGTTTTGTTAGCAGTCTTGTAGTACGACCATAAAAACTGATGTTTTCAAAATAAGAAATTTGTAATTGATAAATATTTGTATACAGTTCTATTCAGAACTAAATTACGAAACTTTGTTACATTTATGAAAAAAATTACAAAACATTTTTACTACTTCTTATGTAGGCCTAAAGTTGAACTTTTTCCTTTCGTTACTGAACATGCTTGTTTCTTGAGCTAATAACTTTGTTAATTTTACTTTAATCCTTTTTTTACTGGCATATATGAATTCTTTAAACCTTTAAAAAAACTATGGATCACTTTTGAATTGGTTTAGAATAAACGTATAAAAACACTGTTGAAATACAAAAACTTGGACGATTTTTAACAAATTTGAAGTTTACGGCCATTTTGTGAGCTTACCGTTGAGATACGGGGAAAAAATCAAGAATACAGTTTTGTTAAAAATAAAATTTGCTACACGTAAAATGTAATTATTTTTTTAATTCGACATACGGTTAAGCCACAAACTGGCTTTGGAAAAAAGTTTAGACTGAGAGAAATGGTCCGGCCGCCATTTTTATTTTATTTAAGGGGTTAAAAATGAAAAATGGAAAAACCGTATATGTACATTGCTCGGCCTATGAATAAGAAACATTCATGCAAAAAATCATCAAAATCGGTCAAAGCGTTTGGCCGTAATCGTGAGACAGACAGACACACAGACGAAATGCCGAACGGTCGAGCTAAAACGGAGACCTAGATTCGTTCGGTCAAATAATACACGAGTGGTTCCGGCAATGCTTCACGATTGATTGATTTGAGTATATAAATCATTAAAAATTTTAAGTATCATTTAATTTTAAGGGTAGTTATCCCACTTCCTTCGCTTAAGTAATTAAATTGTAAATGATTTTTATATCACTTAAGAGTAATCTATATATATAAAAGCGAAATACCACTCACTCACTCACTGACTGACTCACTCATCACGATATCTCAAAAACTACCGAACGGATTGGAATGAAATTTGGTATGTAGCTTCCTCTATGGCCATAAGTGTTCACTAAAAAAGGGTTTTAAAAAATTTGAAATTTTAGGGGGTTTGGGTGGTAAAAAGTACTAAATCACGATTTCTCCAAAACTACCGAACAGATTGGAATGAAATTTGGTATGTAGCTTCCTCTGGGGCCATAGGTGCTCACTAAGAAGGGGTATGAAAAATTTCGAAATTTTAGGAGGGGTTTGGGGGGGATCAAAGTTATTAAATCACGATTTCTTCAAAACTACCGAACGGATTGGAATGAAATTTGGTATGTAGCTTCCTCTAGGGCCATAAGTGTTCACTAAAAAAGGGTTTTAAAAAATTGGAAATTTTAGGGGGTTTGGCGGGTAAAAAGTACTAAATCACGATTTCTCCAACATTACCGAACAGATTGGAATGAAATTTGGTATGTAGCTTCCTCTAGCTTCATAGGTGCTCACTAAGAAAGGGTATGAAAAATTTCGAATTTTTAGGAGGGGTTTGGAGGGATCAAAGTTACTAAAATCATAATTTCAGATCTTTTATTATTATGACAATAGTGCTTTTATTATTTAAGATCTGTATATATAAAAGCCAAATACCACTCACTGACTGAACACTTAAAAAGAATACAATTACGTTAAAAAGACTGAAATTACCAACCACCATGGGCAACGCCGTACGGGTCAGCTAGTGTTACATAAATTTAGCTGTACTGGCTGTAGGAAGTTATTGCAATTTATTTTTTATTGTATACAGGTAGCTAACCTATTTTAATCTCTTTGATTGTATTCTCTAAATAGTCCTGGTACTAAAGTGTGTAAATTGTGAAATTAGTTGATTAGTTTTTGAGCATATAGAAAAAGTAAGTGTTTAATTTTAAGGATAGATATCCCTTTTCATCCTTTTGACTTAAGTAATCGAATTGCAAATGGTTTTTTATATAATTTAAGAATAATATTGTACAATTTGAGTTGTATAGTTGGTAGGAAGTTATTTAAATTTATATTTTTTGTGTAGTTGTAGCAACCGCATTTCAACCCCTTAGACTGTAGTAATTGTAATGTCTAAACAGCCGTGAGATTAATATTATGGATAATATGTGAATGTTTTAGTGAAATGGGTCGAATAGTTCTTGAGTCTATAGAGGACAAAGAGACAGAGAAGCAAAGAAACCTTAATTTATATACCGGGTGTCCCACGAAGAGGTCCCTATTTTTGAATTAATATATTAGATGCACAGAACACTCTACAAACCTGAAACTCAACAGTCCTAACATACACATATGTAGAAGAAAGACACCTGAGTATCAGTTAATTCTGACACATTAGGACAAAATGGCGGGATATGAAAGAAATGGTACCTTTTCGTTAAAATAGTTTTATTTGCTTAAGTGTTACAACATAATTATTGAATTTTAACGATGTTACTAAGCACTAAACAACGTTAGGGAATTAAAGATATATAAGTAACTCATAAATAAATTAAATCTATTTGATCCATAAACCTTATTCAAACTGATGTCCATCGATCGCAATGCACTGACGACAACGAAATAGAAAACAGTCATACGCTTTGCTGAACAAATCACGAGGTATCAACAGTTCCTCTTCGATCAACCTCATTAGTTCATCGTCTGTCGCAATGTTCTGACAATAAACCTTCTCCTTCAAAAAGCCCCACAGAAAAAAGTCACAAACAGTCAAGCTGGAGACCTTGGGGGCCAGTCCATGAAGCTGCTGCCACGACCTATCCAACGGTTAGGAAGATTTTGGTCCAAAACTGCTTTGGCCACATTAGCATAATGCGGAGGAGCTCCATCCTGTTGGAAAAAAAATTCTTTCATCTCAGGCTGAGAAAGATGAGGAACTATGTGATTGCTTAAAACTGATGCATACCTTTCTCCAGTCATTGTTTGTCGGGATATGTCATACGACAAAACACCATCCTTGGTAACAGCAGCCCAAACTGTTATACCTGTTGATTTTAATTTCTCTTCTTGTTGATTTTGTTGTTTTTTTGTTTTTCCGCCATTTTGTTTGGATCAGTCGGAATTAACTGATACTTAGGGGTATTTCTTTTACATATGTGTTAGTCACGACTGTAGAATTTCAAGTCTGTAGCGCGCTCTATACGTCTGTCATATCAATTCAAAAATAGGGACCTCTTCGTGGGACACCCGTTATATACTAGCTGGCCCGATCCGGCTTTGTACGTATAGACAAATCAAATTTAAATGTATATTAATATATATATATCAATAAATATATTACACCGTGTATTATATCTTATGGAGATTTGTAGTAACTTTGACTTCCCTAAGCCCCCTTAAAATTTCGACTTTTTTTAAAAAAAAACCTTTCTTAGCGAGCACCCAGGGCCCTACAAGAAGCTACATACAAAATTTCATTCCAATCCGTTCGGTGGGTTTTCTTTAGTAACTTTGACCCTCTTAAACCCCCCTCAAATTTAGAATTTTTTGAAAGTTGTTCTTAGCGAGCACCTAGTACGCTAGAAGAAGCTACATACCAAATTTCCTTGTAATCCGTTCGGTGGTTATTTTTTAATAATTTTGAACCCCCCTAACCCCCTCTAAAATTTCTAATTTTTTTAAAACCTTTCTTAGCGAGCACCTGGGGCCCTAGAGGAAGCTATATACCAAATTTCATTCCAATCCGTTCGGTGTTTTTTTGAGATTCCGTGATGAGTCAGTGAGTGGTATTTGGATTTTATATATATATATATATAGATACGTAGACACGGTATTTCATTAATGGCTGATTTTATAATTCGAGGTTAGGTTTTTAATTAAATTACAAGTGAAAAAACGTAGAAAAAGACCGGGATTAAAACACAGAAACTTTACCGTTTACGGTTTTACTGCATTTATTGAACCAATAGACTGAATACCTCGCATATGTGACACTGAAAACAATCTTAATTCTTTTTGCAGCCTACAGTGGTGGTAAAGGTCCTGGTCTTGGTCAATGATTTTTTACTTATAATTAAATTAAGTTAACCTTTACTGAGAAAGCGTATAAGCAGATCAATTATTACAAATTTAAAATAATAAGTTAGGTTTTTGTTTATGTGTAGGCATAATTCATGCTAGAACTAACTATTAACTTTTATTATAATTCCAGTTACATCGTAAATGAAATAATTTTATTACCTCATTTAATTTAATCTTAACTTTTAGTTTAGGAATTCTACAAATTTATTATTGAATTATTGGCACGATAAGCGCGCATTATTTCCCCCCAGTTTGTGCCGCTTATCACCTGACAATAAATCGTTTCAATCAACCGTCCAAACTGATATCCAGAATACCCATTAATTACCTAAACAGCATTATACAATACCTCAATAAAAGTGGATTATAGTTTAATTTATAATCCGTACGAGCTCAAAACATTTGATTGAAATTGATTTATATTATTCCATTTGCATTTTGTCTGGAAACACGTTTGTTTAATTCATTTTATCATTTCCATTAGTTGGGGTGATTATAATCAGATTAGAATCGGCTAAACGTGAATTATAAAAAGTAAAAACACGTGGGTAACAACTGCAGTGCGCATGTTCCGATCAATCTGTGTGTCGGCCGCTCAGTGCTCAGTGTATCTGTGACTCTGACAGTGCGAAGGTTGGACTGTGTACACACAAGGTGAGTCGGTTGAATACGAGTTAGAATGTAAATACTTATATTTTTTCAAATTATAAGAACGCTGTGCTGTTTTAAAATAATAATATAACTCTCTGACTGAATTAGTTTATTCCTATCTTGTACATAAAATTATTAGTTTTTTTTTTCTTTTGTTGCTGTAACTTGGAAGATTTTAATAATTTTAAACTGTGTTCGAAGTGTTTCTATCTGGTCTGGGTTTTAGTTTAAAATCAATTTCAAACTTTTAATTCTTGAAAATAAAATTACACTTTTTTTAAAATCAGCTGTAGTCTATACGTTTTCGAAATCAGACTCTTTTACTACAAAATAATTCGACCACGCAGCTGAACCGCTTACGTGAGAGAGCGAATTTCCAAAATACAATTTATATATTATTTTTGGTTTCAAACAACTAGTTGGGAAATTGATCTATTCAAGAAGGTGCTGCCAGCACGTACCAAATATATTGCCATCGGCCACCACGGTAAAAGCCGTGGATTTAATTCTGGTACTTTTACGGTATTTTACGTTTAGATTGTTTTTGGGGGAACCAGATGGGCTATAAGGTCGCGTAAAAAACCAAATGTGCAGAATTATTTTGTATGTCTATTTTTTTAAAGAAAATTAAAAAAAAAATTATTCTGGTACGAAAAATCTCAAAAAATTGTTACTTCCGGTCGAAAATTTGGTCTACTTCCGGTAATTTTTTTTTTCTTACGAACCCGTCCAAGCGACTTAGACAACCAACGTGTCTACCAAATTTGGACCTAATCGGACGTAAAATGCGTCCGTTATAGTGCTCACACATATATACATAAAGTCACTTCCGGTCAAAAATTGGGTGTACTTCCTGTCAATTTTTATGGCTAAACTACCAGTTCAAACGACTTAGAAACCCAATATGTCTACCAAATTTGGTCCAAATCGGACGTAAAATGCGTCCGTTAGAGTGCGCACACAAACATACATAAATATATACATACATATATCTATATATAAAAGCCAAAACCCACTGACTCACTGACTCACTCATCACGATTTCTCAAAAACTACCGAACGGATTGGAATGAAATTTGGTATGTAGCTTCCTCTAGGGCCACAGGTGCTCACTAAGAAAGGGTTTGAAAAAATTCGAAATTTTAGGGGGGGTTTGGGGGGATCAAAGTTATTAAAAAATAACTTCTTCAAAACTACCGAACGGATTGGAATGACATTTGGTATTTAGCTTCCTCTAGGGCCATAGGTGCTTACTAAGAAAGGGTTTGAAAAAATTTGAAATTTTAGGAGGGGTTTGGGGGGAACAAATTACTAAAATCATAATGTCAGATCTTTTATTATTATGACAATAGTGCTTTTATTATTTAAGATTTATATATATAAAAGCCAAACACCACTCACTGACTGAACACTTAAAAAGAATACAATTACGTTAAAAAGACTGAAAATACCAACCACCACGGGCAACGCCGTACGGGTCAGCTAGTATATATATATATATATATATGATATTTAATGACACCCCAAAACGTGTCATTTGCTCATTTGCTACTCCCGACCTTGGAAATTCGCTAATAAGTCCAGAGTATCACCGGAAATCTACTAAACTATTTTAACTGACATACAATTTTGAACACACATTCAAGTACTCCCAAAGGCCGAATTTTCGCTATTTTCGGTAATTCTATTTAAAAGTTTAGAAAAAAAAAAACTGGGAAACGTGTAAAAAATAGACTTTAGACAATAATATTATGATCATGTTATTTTTTATATTTCAATTTTAAATGGGACAAAATAAAAATGTTTAAATTTCACTGCATAACCAATGGAAAATCGATAACCTATATAAATAAAAATGTAAATGTTCGTAGGTCACAAATTTCCGAAAGTTCTTCACCGATTACTTTGAAATTTTGAAACAACATTACATTCGAATACAAGAATGTTTTTACATACTTCTTGAAAAATAGCAGCATGTATCAAAGATTAAAAAAAGAAATTATTTTAAAAAAATGTGAATGCCATTAAATATTTTTATTGATTATGATAATATTATGATTATGATTATTATAATATAATATTATGATTATGTAATATTTCCATTAACAGCTGATTTCAAAATTCGAAACAATTATTTGTATTTACAACTTTTAGGTTTGGTTTTTATTTAAGTGTAGGCCTAACCATTGCTGGTTCTTTTAACCTTCATTGTAACTGGTGTTATAAAATATACGAAATAGTTTGATTTGGACATTTAACATTATTACCCTTCTTAGCTTTGAGGTTATTATTAATCCTACACTTTTATTACAAAGAAAACATAACATATGTGTTTAGAAGGTTCCAATGTGGTAGGCGTGCTGAACACGAATGGGTTTCCCCTAGTAATAAATAAATACTCGGGTGACACTTGTAGTCGAAGACGGTTCACGATAAGGTTCTCAGTAGTCCACGAGTTTGATAATGACTGAATACCTTTCATGAATATTTGAATCACCGTAGACAAGGTTATTTTATTGTTTGTAAGAAAAATTAAAATAGAACTACATAGTGAGTGGAAATAAATGGTAAAGCTATATCATAGCAGATTTATTCAATCTATACTAATATTATAAGTATAATATTATAAGTATGATTCTTGGATTCCACTTTGGATGTCAAGTGAATGTTATAAATACATCTAAACTTCCATAATCTCGGACGTAAATCATTCTATCCTGGCCCGTTCATGCATATACCGTGGACCTCCTGTAAAATATGATAGCAGTACTACTAATTTTCCAAGTTGTTCTGTTTGAACGTCTATTTTTCCTATGGTGTCTTTTAAATGAATATATAGTTACCTGCCCTAAGCCTTTTTTAATGATATCTGATATAATTGAATCTTTCCGTCTCTATTTTATCGCACATGTCAACTAAACACTGACTAAATAAAGCAATCTAACGAAACAAATAGTTATTTTCTCCTTTCCTCGCCATAACTATGCACACATAAAGACTGGCCGCAGATACATTTTTTGTAAAGGAAGTTTCGCTGTGTAGGATGACATTGTGAAATGTCTATTGGATATCCATCTTCTCCATGACAAAACCTAAGCGGATATTGTAATGCATA
>JAGFPH010001425.1:262822-273047 GCA_018207615.1 Philaenus spumarius
GTGATCTGAAGATGGGTACATAGGTTACCCGAAACCGCGGTAATCACATAGTGATTTAAGGATTGGATAAGACAAAAAAGCAGGTATTGTACCTATTTAATTTGTTAATAAATTGAGTTGGTTTGAATATACCTAATGGTTCAAATAAATGATATGACATATTATTTCAATTTAATCATACAGTTAATAATGATATCTGATTAATATGCAAATAATGAATGCGATCAGTATGCACATAACCTCAAAACTTATACTGCAAAACTATTCAGTTGGAGTAGCAATCAGAGTAAGTTTAAAACTTTTTGAACTATTTGAAACCAATAAAGGCTATTTTATTTGTTTATCGATGCCATTGCACAACTGAATATTTCAATAGCTGAAAGTAAATACTGAGCTATACTAGGCTTGTACCAATTTCATAATTTCTGTAAGCCTTCGTCTAGTTGAGAACATTTTATGCTTATAGGCCAACATCTGAATGATCTGAAGCAATCTGTTTACTAAACAGTTTGAATAAATTCGCCAGTTTATTTAGCAGCTGATTTTGTTTGTAGTGGCTAAGTTGTAAAACTTAAGTGCCAACAATATTAAAGTAAGAAATATTGAATGTTAAGAACAATTTCCGTTTACTTTCATAAATAAACTAAATAAATGCATTTTAAATGTTTTATCAAGTTAAATTACACAAGGATAGCTTTATCAATGAAATATTCGTTCTATAGCCCAGTCGGTATAGGTTAAAACTACCAGTAATTTCCAATACGGCTGATTTTTTTATAAGTACCTTAAAGTATGTAGATTAACATAAAAAAAAGTTTACCAGTCTATCGATTTAACAAAGTTGAAAAAAAAATCGATTATCATTTTTTTCGATTATCTCTAATATTTTGAGCTTGGATGAAGATAGAGAAAAATAAAAAATACCATCGTGTAGGGGAGGTATTTTTCAACAAAAAAGGTCATATGTATTTATTTCGTCCGAGCAATGGTTTCTATAATGCAGGTATGTATTTTGCAGCAGGGGAAATCACTAAAAGGGGACATCTTATTCATATATGAAGCGTTAGCTCATTCTAAATTGGCAAAATTTTAATATATCGAATTGAAACTTGGTATAGGAGTTAAAATATATATTTTAAACATTTATGCTGAGTCTTAGCTTGTTAGCTTGAAAATTACCCGATCTAGAGCCACTTGACTTATCAATGGGTTTCTCGATTTTAGGAGTACCGGACCCACCAATTCATTTTAAACAGCTCCAGTTTAGAAAATTTTCTAAATATCAACCTGAAAGTTTTTTACAAGTTAAATACATAGATTCAAACAAGATCAAGGAGTATAAACCTTTTTTATTATTTACTTTTCAAAGCACAAGTAACTTAAAAAGTATAATTTTAGATCTTTTTAGATTTTTCATCCAAACGCTTGAGGTAATCGGCTGCAGATTAGTCAATTTTTTAAATATAGTTTTTAAAATAATTACAGCAAAAAACAATTGTGCTTTTAACTTCTGTACCAATTTTTAAAACGATGTGTTCAAAAATGTCGAAAATGGAGTCGTTGAATCCAAAGGTGTTATAGTTAAAACGAGATAGGTAAAACAGAAGACTATTTTCAAGCGCCTCGTTTTTAAAAATAACTTGAAAAAAATCATTTATACTTACTAAGAATATTTATACTGGTGTATTCAACTTGTAAATCAAATTTAATGTTGATATTCCAAAAATTGACGAAACTGGAATAGATTGAAATTAGTTCGTGGGTCCGGTACTCCAAAAATCGATAATCGAAATCGACTCCTAGATCGGGTCATTTTCAAGATAACAAGCTGAGACTCAGCATAAATGTTTAAAATATATATTTTAATTCCTATGTTAAGTTTAAATTCGATATATTAAAATTTGTGTAATTTAGAATGAGCTAACGCTTCATATATGAATAAGATGTCCCCTTTTAGTGATTTCTCCTGCTGCAAAATACATACCTGCATTATCGAATTTTTTCCAGACAAACCATTGCTCGGACGAAATAAATACATATGACCTTTTTTGGTTGCAAAATACCTCCCCTACACGGTGGTATTTTTTATTTTTCTCTATCTTTATCCCGCCTCGAAATATTAAGGATAATCGAAAAATAAAATGATAATCGATTTTTTTTTTCAACTTTGGGAAATCGATAGACTGGTAAACGTTTTTGTATGTTAATCTACATACTTAAATGTACTTATAAAAGAAATCAGCCGTATTGTAAATTACTGGAACTTTTGGTCTAAAATTACCCCTACCGACTGGCCTACTAGAGGTATTTACTTTCGTAAAATTGGTACAGGTGTCTTCTTCACTTTAGGTATGCTTTGTAGCCTCACCTAAGGCCGCCTTAAATAAACGTCTATGAATTGAAAACTATTTGTAAGGCTTCTTTAAGGTATGATTCGACCTGACGTGAGGGAGCCTTAAGGATACCTAAAGAAACACTATTCATACCAACTCAATAGCTGCATGATTGTAATCAAGTCACGCTACCGATACAATTGACATTCTGCTTCCTCATTTTGCAATTTGTGTTAAAATAGTTTACTTGATGATATCTCTTAAATGTACATAATGTTATCCTCATAGATTTTTTAATGACACTATTTGCTTACTTGGTTCCTATTTTAAAGAATGTAATTACATTAAAGACACGTTTGATCGTTCAGTAAAATTATGTTTTTTATTATTATTACTTTCTCACTATACTATAGTATAGAGAAAGTATAGTGACCGCAAACAAAATCGATGTTGAGATTTTTGGGGAAATATCACTTTTGGGAGTCCAAAAAAGTGGTTTTTACAAAATGTCTGTCTGTATGTATATAAAGCTAGAGCGAAAACTGTTCGATCGATTTCAAACAAATTTGCACCAGACATGTCAAGTAGGCCTGTATAGATAAACGAAAAAAGGTTTTGAAAATTTTGAAAAACAACCCCCTTTTTGGCAAAAAAAACCCCCAAAAAATCAGTTATTATTTTTTTATAAAAAAAACGGCTCTAACGATTTTTATAAAATTTGGCTTTTTTGTAGCCTTTAATGTACCATACCATATGCAAAAACCGCATCTTTCTAAAAGTTCTTGTTTGGCTAATAATAATAACAATAACTGATTTTTGGGGGTTTTTTGGCCATAAAGGGGGTTGTTTTTCAAAATTTTTCAAACAATTTTTTCGTGCATCTATACAGGCCTAATTGACGTGTTTGGTGCAAATTTGATTGAAATCGATCGAATAGTTTTCGCTCTAGCTTTGTTTACATACAGACATTTATACAGACATACATACATACAGAAATCGATCGAATAGTTTTCTCTCTAGGTAATAACAATAATATTGATTAGTTAATCTCCTACTACAATAAATCACCTCTCCTACCCCACCTACAATTATGAAGTCACAGTGAATCTGTTTAATAATTTAAATATGTTTGTGAGAAAGTATGTGCCAGTTCCTGATGCCGTTTATTTAACTGTATAGAATCATGGTTATATGTTATTTGTTAGATTTTAATTTTAAATGGGACAAGGTAAAAATAATGATGAAATTTCGAATTAAACTATAAACAACGAATTATATACATGACAGTTTTCATTTCTGTCGGCAATCCCAAGGCTGCTTTCTTTCTTTTTATATCATCCGAGAGGAAACTGTATCATCCGTTTAGCTGTTTGGTTGAAGATAAGCAGGAAAAGAATAAATCAACTTTTACTTGTTGAACTAATGTCGATTTTAAATCTTATAAGTAGGATTTCCACCCGATAAACTGTTGCACAGATCAGAGAATTCCGTTGTGTGCAGTGTGTCTCATTGTTGCTCTTTATATCAAAAGTGTCAGATTTGATCTCCTGCTAACGAGGGGTAAGAGTATTTTAAAGAATATCGATTTGTAAGAAATATTGCCTGTAGCCCCTTCCCCTCTCCCTATTATTATCGAATTTCCATATTAAAGATTAGCTATTGCAGTAACTCTTATGGTGAGACCTAAGGTCGGGAGTTTTAAATGAGCACCGATCATGGTACCAAGAACACGTTTTGGAGTTCATTAAAAATTACATATACAGGGTGTATCAGGAAGAAACGGAAAGAATTGCAGGACGTGTTCTACTGGTGAAAATAATGAAAAAAGTTCCTATAAACATAGGTTCGAAAACGCTTCGTTTTCCAGATTCCGCCATTTTGTTTTTTGTACAAAATAATTCATATCTAGAGAACGGTTTGACTGATTGAGTTCAAACTTAGTATGAAGTTTAACCTGACAATGATATACCTCAAGAAAAATAAACGATTAAATCCAATCATGCGTTTCAAAATGGCGGCTGTTTGAAAATTACAAACCTAAATTACTCTAAAACCGTACATTTTAACGAAAAATGTCAAGGCACCTTTTTTGTAGCCCTTTTGATTCCCTATCGGATACTGTAACTGTCAAAACAATCGGATGAAGGATAATAGCTAAGTTAAAAGGTAATGACAACAAATGTCCATACAATATTGTAGTATTTACTGTGTTTGTATTGGATGCCGAGTTGAACAAACCAATTAGTACACATAACTTAACTGTTATCCTTCATCCGATTGTTTTGACAGTTACACCATCCGATAAGGAATCAAAAGGGCTACAAAAAAGGTGTCTTGACATTTTTGGTTAAAATGTACGGTTTTAGAGTAATTAAGGTTTGTAATTTTCAAACAGCCGCCATTTTGAAACGCATGATTGGATTTAATCGTTTATTTTTCTTGAGGTATATTATTGTCAGGTTAAACTTCATACCAAGTTTGAACTCAATCAGTCAAACCGTTCTCTAGATATGAATTATTTTGTACAAAAAACAAAATGGCGGATATCTGGAAAACGAAGCGTTTTCAGACCTATGATTATAGGTACTTTTTTCATTATTTTCACCAGTAGAACACGTCCTGCAATTCTTTCCGTTTCTTCCTGATACACCCTGTATATGTGTTCGAACCCTAACTGCTGTATTTTACGTCCGCATTGGTCCACATTTTGTACTCACGTGGTTTTTCTTAGTCGCTCGGACGAATTCTTAAAAATCAAACAACTGGACAGAGTGAGAGGAAAGAAGCAACGCGTGAGAGGGGCTGGAGGCTGAGGTGAAAACAAATTCTACTAATATATTTCGTACAATCAGGCAGCTAATCAGCACCTTCGTGAGTAGACCGATTTCCCAAATATTTAGTTTAAACCCTAAAACATATAAACTTACTTTTTTATATTCGCTCAACTCACGTCAGCGGTTCAGCTGTGTGGTCGAATTATTATTTTTTTAATTGTTTTGAGTTATTTTTTTATAGTTTGCTTGAAGTATTTTTTAACTTTTTTAAAGTCAATCAGTCCGAAACTTTGGAAAAGAGTGAGAATCAAACTTTAGTTGATTGTTGGTATGTTTCTCTGTCGTCAGTGTTTTCTATATTTATAACAAATACCGTCAATTCTACGCCCTGTATTACCTTTTAATTTACAATGTATTTTTCTCCGACGTGTTTATGGTTTTCCTGAAGGAATTTACAAAAATATTTGTACAAAATTGTGGGTCAAGTTTAAATAACATTACATTTTGTTAAATGTAATTTCGTCTGTTGACCGAACGGAAGGTGATTTTTATATGGGCTTAAAGGATATGTGCATATCCAGGTTAGTGAAATTGGCCTTGAGGTACAGAGCGGGCCATAAATCAGTTGTCACTAGCAATCCTGAGACATTGCTTTTCCTAGCGTAATCGTAGTCCGTTGTGAACTTGACTACAGTTGTAAACTTGACTATAGTTGTGAACTTGCCTACAGTTGTGAACTTGACTACAGTTGTAAACTTGACTACAGTTGTGAACTTGACTATAGTTGTGAACTTGACTATAGCTGTGAACTTGACTATAGTTGTGAACTTGACTACAGTTGTGAACTTGACTATAGTTGTGAACTTGACTATAGTTGTGAACTTGACTATAGTTGTAAACTTGACTATAGTTGTGAACTTGACTAAAGTTGTAACTTGACTATATTTGTGAACTTGACTAAAGTTGTGAACTTGACTAAAGTTGTGAACTTGACTATAGTTGTGAACTTGACTATAGTTGTTGTGAACTTGACTATGGTTGTGAACTTGACTATAGTTGTGAACTTGACTATAGTTGTAAAATTTACTATAGTTGTGAACTTGACTAAAGTTGTGAACTTGACTATAGTTGTAAACTTGACTATAGTTGTGAACTTGAATACAGTTGTGAACTTGACTAAAGTTGTGAACTTGACTATAGTTGTGAACTTGACTAAAGTTGTGAACTTGACTAAAGTTGTGAACTTGACTACAGTTGTAAACTTGACTATAGTTGTTGTGAACTTGACTAAAGTTGTGAACTTGACTACAGTTGTAAACTTGACTATAGTTGTGAACTTGACTACAGTTGTGAACTTGACTACAGTTGTGAACTTGACTACAGTTGTGAACTTGACTAAAGTTGTGAACTTGACTACAGTTGTGAACTTGACTAAAGTTGTGAACTTGACTAAAGTTGTGAACTTGACTACAGTTGTGAACTTGACTACAAATTGTGAACTCGACAACAATTACGCATAAGTTGGTTGACACTAGCAGCTTGAGGTTAGTTTGTTGTTGTTTGTTGTATGCTATTTTGATCAACGATGAATAGAAAGTTACTTAACTTTCTATTCAGAACTTACAGGACAGAGTGTATTTGTGTTACAATCATTTTGGAAATATGACCACAATTACAGAGGCTGGGTCAGTAGCGGACATTTCACGTAGTTTCTGCAACTACCGAAAAGCATCTTAATATATTGTTGTGCAATGTTTTGTTCAATAACCTACGAAATCTGAAAGGAAAGAGTCCAAGGAGTATGGAAAAGCAAGAGCAAGTCCACGAACGATGCAGAAAAAGCTGAAATTAAGAGTATACAGCCTGCTTTACTTCAAGGCCTACATGAAGTTGATCCGGACAGGCGTTGGGAATTCTGCGAGTGGTACACAATCCAATGAGGCTAGTAGTCATCCCGCCCCTTTAGCCCCAACATGGGCTCTTATGGGACTACTTTTTTTGCAACAGATGACGACGCCATCTTGTTTTTGATGACGTAATATGTACCGACTTCCCACTGGGTTTTTCGCACCGAGTTGCGACGACGCCATCTTGATGACGTAATATGCACCGACTTCCGACTCCAGAGCTTTTGCACCGAGTTCTAACGACGCCATCTTAATGACGTAATATGCACTGACTTCCGACTCTTGGGTTGTTACACCGAGTTGTGACGATTCTATCTTGATGACGTAATATGCACCGACTTCCTGCCGGTTAAGAAAAAGTTGATATGGCAACTAGATTGACTTATTGTGAGATACTTTCTCAATGAAAACTTTGAAGAATGGATTGGCAGATGGAGCACTATCGAATGGCCTCCACGATTCACGATCCCAGTCTGGGATGTACTACAAAATTAGATTTATTGCGTCAAGATCCGTGATGTTGAACAATTGAAGGGACGGATTCAATCATACAATCAGAATTTGAAAACCTGCAGTCTCTGAAGATTTGCGACAGTATCTGTAAACCATTGTTGAAAAGATGCAAAGTTTGTGTAGAACAGGGAGGACGTCACTTTCAGAATCTTTTGTAGGTGATTTTTTTGCAATAATTTTTGTAGGTTAACTTTTTAACTTCCCGCTACCAATAAAGGGAAGTTATTGATTTCGGTCCGATTTTCGAAAGTCGAGTTTTCATTAAATCTCCACATTTTGAGGTCCCAGGAAGCCATTCTGACTATTCCCGCCGAGATGTCCGACCGTGTGTGTGTGTGTGTGTGTGTGTGTGTGTGTGGATGTATGTGTGTAAATAAATTTTTGTCGTACAGTTTCTCAAAAACGAATCAACCGATTGAATTCTACAACATGTCATTCGAAAGGGTGTATCAAAACTTAGATCTGATTAGATTTGAGAGTTAATCCATCGAGCCAATCCGAAGAAATTTAAAAAAATAACCTATGTTTTATGTTTTTTAAAAATAACTTTAAAGAGTGCGAAAAAATCATAATAAAACCATGTATACATTTTGTGTGCTTAAAAAACTGCGTCGACTGCTTTTTTGAAAATGAAAATCGGACGACGCATTCAAAAGTTATTGTTGTTTAAAAATTCACAAATTTTCGTTTTTTGGTATTTTTTTAACATATCTTCCAGATTTCTCAACAAATCAATATAAACCTGTACATTTTCTTTTTGTGCTTTAAAAACTGCGTAGAATGCTTCTTTTAAAATGAAAATCGAAAGACGCATTCAAAAGTTATAGTTGTTTAAAAATTCACAAATTTTCGTTTTTTGGTATTTGTTGTAATAGTGTTTGTTGTAATTAAACTTAGCGGGAAGTTACATGGATGGCCTTTAGGGTCAACCGTTTTCCCAATTATTAATTAATTTGTACTTTATACAAATAAAGTAGGTATTCGTATTTTCATTTTTGACAACCTGACTCATGGCCCACCCTACATAATTTAAATTTCCAATATCCAAAGGAATAAACATTTCCTGCTGTTGGTCAAGGGGGGGGGGGGCAGATTGGGATGGATATGGAAAATGTCTACCTCGGGAAATTATGCGGTCGCTATATTTATTTCAAGTAAAGCCATAGTGCCTACAGCGGTGTACAAATGCTCCAGTACGACTTTACTCAATGCAATCATACCAACTACCTTGTTTTTCATTTAATCTTTTAGTTGTGCGCAGAAAACTAAAAGGAAATATTTATAAATCAATCTTTCACGTTGACCTGACACAGTTTCAATTTATCATACCACACATTTACCTCATTCAGATTCCACGTAAATGTCCGTCCATTAACAAAATTACATTCGCTTCGAGTTTTTAATCCAATTTGGTAAACAAATCCCACAACAAACGAAATGGACCTCGTGTGGGATCGGTGGGGCATTACTGGAGCGAAAAGCTTTCCCAAGAAGTTAAATGGAAGCAGGAAACCCGAAGGCAGGTTTAGCATATACAGTTGGAACTTCCCGTCGCAGGTTCGAACTTACTTACTCTGCTTACTTATTACCTACTTTACTTAGACTCTACATTGCTCCCCCGTTTGTATTGGTCCGCTGAAATAAAGTAAACCACTAAATACATACTAGGCCTAGTCCAACCAATAGAGATTTTTCGTGTTATTGAATTGAACAGCAAGCGACATCCGCAGTGACTTTAAGGGTAAAACATAGGTATATAAAATACAAAAACTATCAGGAACTTTTGCGCATTTTTTATAAACAAAAATAACAATAAACTGGTCTTTTTGGGTTTATTCTTTGATATTATTAAATTTTATGAATGGATCACGATAATGTCAATAGAACTTTTGTAGACAATTAAAAAAACCTACAAAATATTTATAGCCACCAATCGGACCATTTTCCACCGAGAAAAATGTGAAAAACAACTCACATTTTTCAAAAATTCATATCTTTGTTAATTTACAATTTTAAGGGCAGATATTTCGGAAAATGATTGTTTATTATGTGTACTTCAAACAAGGTTAAGATGAAATTTGTCGCATTAACAATTTTTCCTCAATTAGAGTATTAACAAATTGGGTCAAATTAGGTTAATGCAAGATAATGACCGAATTTGTGTATACTCTAATTGTGGAAAAACTATCAATGCGACAAATTTCATCTTCCACGTGTTTGAAGTAAACATAATAAACAATAATTTTCCGAAATATCTGCCCTTTATATTGTAAATTAACAAAGATATACATTTTTGAAAAAAAAAGAATTTTAAACGTTTTCCTATTTTTTTCGGTGGAAAATCGTCCGATTGGTGTCTATAAAAAACATTTTGTAGGTTTTTTTAATTCTCTACATTGGAAATATAGTGATCCATTCATACAATTTTGTAATATCAACGAAAATCCCCAAAACTCCTAATTTATTGTTATTTTTGTTTAAAAAAAAATGCGCAAAAGTTCATTGCCTGATAGTTTTTGTATTTTACATACATTATAAGGGGTACAATGTGCTACCTTTAAAGTCACTGTGGATGTCACTTGCTGTTAAATTCAAGTACCAGGTGACCGAGCTCTGCTCGGTTAAATTTGTTGTTGTTTATGTTCATTTACAGCCAATATATAAAGTCCAGACATTAAACATTTTGTGTAGTGAAAAA
>JAGFPH010001425.1:273147-285408 GCA_018207615.1 Philaenus spumarius
ATGCGCAAAAGTTCATTGCCTGATAGTTTTTGTATTTTACATACATTGTAAGGGGTACAATGTGCTACCCTTAAAGTCACTGTGGTTGCTGTTAAATTCAATAACAAAATTAGCCTTTTATTTTGCCCTATTGACTGGTCTATACAGGGACTTAAATGTTTTCAATTTCAACCTTTAGTTTTTCTTGAAACCTTATAAAAACTAACTTTGTTTTATTTACTTAAATTTACACCAATGTTTAGTTTTTCCTGCATAAAAATAATAATAACAATATTTTTGTCTCTCACTATTTTACTCATAGATGCTGAAAATTGTAATTTAACTCAAATAACAGTTTTCGATTGTTTTTAATATCGCCGCGGGATGCTTTGGGTGTTTTAACCCCAAAATACTTTTTTCCCAGGTAGTAAGTCACATATATGTACCAAGCTTGGTTGAAACATGCGTTCCAACTATGATTCATCCATACATACTTTGTTTATTTGTATTATTGCTAATGGACCCGGTAATGTTTCGCTATTGCTTGATTTAGTTTTAAGGGGAGTTATTCCATTTCATCCCTTTGACTTAAGTATTCGAATTGAAAATGTTTTTTTATATAAATAACAATGTAAATGTTCGTTTGTTAAAAATCTAAAATTTTCAAAAATTCTTCACCGATTGCTTTAAAATTTTGACATTCAAATACTCGAGTGTTTTTATATACTTTTTGAAAAACAGCGCAATCTGTTGTACATAAAAATAACACAAATTATCTATATATTAATAGGCAAGCACAAAACTTGTCGTCCTTTTTTCTCAGCTTGTGTGCATCGTAGGAGAAATTCGCGCATACCGTTAGAAAGGTAGTGTCCTGTAGATGAGCAGAATCCCATTATAATTTACTTCGGTCCTCAGGGAACGCCCCAGTAGCCCTCAAAGTTTCAATGTTAATCTTATGGAAGGTCAATCTTAAGGAAGAAGAAGAAAGATTTCTTTTGATTTTATCAGGGGCACAAAAAACAGCTGTTCGTATGAAAAGCTTAAAACAGCTGATTTTGATCAACAGCTGATCATGATCAACAACTGATTTGGATCAAAAACTGAATATAATTTTAGGTTAGGTAAATCAAGCAATAGCAATAGCGAAGCATTGCCGGGTTCACTAGTAATAATTATTTTACGGCAATGGGAACCCCATAAAACACAATAATTAAATATGTTTAGTGTGTGTACAGTTATCAGCTGTTTGTTCTAATGTGCCCATTAACAGCTGATTTCAAACTTTGAAGCAATTATTTGTATTTTGTTTAAGTGCAGCCTTGCTGGTTCTTTTAACCTTTATTGTAACTGCTGTTATAAAATATACGAAATAAGTTATTAATTATTAAACGGGGGTTTCGTGTAGAGCACGCAGGAGTCTCCACTAGTTAAGAATAATGTTACATTAAATAATTTTAGCTTTATAAGTTCGCAGGAATTTAGTACAATTTATATGTGTTGTATAGGGGCAGCTGTCCCATTTAAATATGTTTGTTTGTAGTGATCATGTTTTCTAAAAAAATCTTAGTACTAATATGTGTAAATTGTGAAATTTTAGTGAAATTAGTTCAATAGTTTTTGAGAATATAGAAAAAGTACGTGTTTGGATTCCATTTCATCGCTTGGACTTACTCAATCAAACTGCAAATAGTTTGTTGTGTACTTTAAGAATAATATTACATAATTTTAGTTTTATAGCTTATAAAAATAAGTTAGATTAATTTATATTTATTGTATAGTGGTAGCAACCCCATTTCAAACTATTAGATTCTATTTCAAAGTCCTGGCAATGATATGGATAAACTGTGAAAGTTTTTGGAAATTGGTCTAATAGTTTTTGAGTCTATTGAGAACAAAGAAATAAAGAAGCAAAGAAACAAAGAAACATTCATTTTTATATAATCTATATATATATAAAATTCAATGTATGTCCGTCTGTTTGTCCTTCATGCGTTACCAAACCGTCCATCCGATTGCTTTGAAATTTTGCATAGTAACACAGGTTAACCCTGGGAAGGTTTTAGGCCATTTACCGAAGTCCTAGGACATTAGGGCTACGCCCCAGTGGCTCTCAAAGTTTCAATGTTAATCTTATGGAAAATCAATCTTAAGGAAGAAGAAGAAATATTTCTTTTGATTTTATCAGAAACAGCTGTTCGTATGAAAAGCTTAAAACAGCTGATTTTGATCAACAACTGATTTGGATCAAAAACTGAATATAATTTTAGGTTAGGTAAATCAAGCAATGAGCAGAATCCCATTATAATTTACATCGACCCTCAGGGATACGAATTACAGGCTTTCAAAGTTTCAAATTAAGCAATAGCGAAACATTGCCGGGTCAGCTAGTATATTATATAAAATTATAATATAAATTATTATTATAACATAATATTATATTATATAAAATATATTGTATTATAGAGATAAAAAGATTGTTGGTGGTTGGGAAGTATAAATAACTAATTCTGAAATGCTAAGTTGGTTGCCATGGAAATGAATGTAAATGCATTTAAGAAACGTGTGCTTTAGTATAGGCCTAACCTAAAACTGTGTCATTAAGCCTTTAATCCGACTAAAGGAAACAATACAATACGTAGCATCGGATGTTTGACACAATACATTAAGCTTTTGTTTGCTTTGACATAATCGGATAAAACTGTTACTTGTGAAGTCTGATTACCTGATTCTAAATTTGTCAAGTTACATGCAAATTTTTTCCATTGTACTTCACTAAAAACAGCTGTTTTCTATACCTGTTTACAGATACGTAAATCCTTATTTTCCGTGCACTACACTGTAAATTTATTGGTTACCACAACGTATATTTACCTTGCACCAGCTGATTTTACAAATAAGAATAAACATATCAGTTTTGTTTAATTGTTGGCGTGTAATTGTTTCGGGTGTCCGTAGCCGCTTGTGCAAGCACAGATCTTTTCCCAATGTGACTTTGGTTAGAGAGTCTACGGTGGAGGTTCTAGCCTCTTTTCCGCGAACGAATTTTCGTGTACGCTGTGTTGATGAAGGTGTTTGTAAAGTAGAACAGATTTATTGAATTACAAATTAAATGAATTTATTCCTGGCGAAACAGCCTGGCGGTCGGCGCAACTCCCCCACTAACGTCAGCGATTCTCTTTTTGCCCCCCTTCTCTGTGGCGTGGTTTGCCGCTTTGCCACTTGTCCGGCCAATCCCCCCGCAGTTCTAGGCTCAGTACTTCGTTCTCAAGACTGGTGAAGCTGGTTTCCTTGGTAGTGGTCGCTTTGTTGGTTCCCTTGGCAGTGTTCGCTTTGTTGGTTCCCTTGGCAGTGTTCGCTTTGTTGGTTCCCTTGGCAGTGGTCGCTTTGTTGGTTCCCTTGGCAGTGGTCGCTTTGTCGGTTCCCTTCGCAGTGGTCGCTTGTTGGTTACGTATTTATTCTATTCTTATTACTTTATAATTATGAGAAGAAGAAGTAGAACAACTTGTTTATATAATAGAGATATATAAATAGCAATTGGTTACGACTATAAATAAATTAATTTACATTTTATAACTTGAAAATTGAATATTTTCTATATAAACATAAAAAAATCTTTGTCCTAATCAATTGCAGTATGTTTATACGGGGGAGAGTACCTCCAATTTTCACTATTTGTAAGCCTTACAATTAAAATTTTGCAAAATATTTGCTTAGTGTACGTCTATCACCCCAAAAAATATAACTTCAAATTTTCGTAGTTTTATCTTAAATAGTGTTTGTTCTATGTCAGTCAGAACAAAGCTGCTTTTATCGATTAATTAAATAACTCATTTCTTTATTTTTATTCACTGTCCTTGAAGGGTAAGTTCATTAGCAGCTATAACATTTCTTCCAATATCAAATAGGCCAGTCGGTAGGGGTCAATTTAGACCAAAAGTTCCAGTAATTTACAATACGGCTGATTGTTTTTTTATAAGTACCTTAAAGTATGTAGATTAACATACAAAAAAGTTTACCAGTCTATCGATTTCCCAAAGTCGAAAAAAAATCGATTATCATTTTTTTTCGATTATCCTTAATATTTGGAGCTGGAATGAAGATAGAGAAAAATAAAAATTTACCGTGTAGGGGAGGTATTTTTCAATAAAAAAAAGGACATACGTATTTATTTCGTCCGAGCAATGGTTTGTCTGGAAAAAAATCGATAATGCAGGTATGTATTTTGCAGCAGGGGAATCACTAAAAGGGAACATCTTATTCATATAAGAAGCTTTGGCTCTTTCTAAATTGGCCGAATTTTAATATATCGAATTGAAACTTGGTATAGGAGTTAAAATATATATTTTAAACATTTATGCTGAGTCTCAGCTTGTTATCTTGAAAATTACCCGATCTAGGAGTCGATTTCGATTATCGATTTTAGGAGTACCGGACCCACGAACTAATTTTAATCTATTCCAGTTTCGTCAATTTTTGGAATATCATCATCAAATTTGTTTTACAAGTTGAGTACACCAGTATAAATATTATTAGTAAGTATGAACGATTTTTGTCTTGCTATTTTTAAAAACGAGGTGCTTGAAAATAGTCTTCTGTTTTACCTATCACGTTTTAACTATAACACCTTTGGATTCAAAGACTCCATTTTCGACATTTTTGAACATATCGATTTAAAAATTGGTACATAAGTTAAAAACACAATTGTTTTTTGCTATACTTATTTTAAAAACTATATTAAAAAATGTACTAATCTGCAGCCGATTAACTCAAGCGTTTTGATGAAAAATCTAAAAAGGTCTAAAATTATACTTTTTTAAGTTACTTGAGCTTTGAAAAGTAAATAATGAAAAAGGTTTATACTCCTAGATCTTGTTTGAATCTATATATTTAACTTGTAAAAAAACTTTCAGGTTGATATTTTAAAAAGTTTTTAGACTGGAGCTGTTTAAAATGAATTAGTGGGTCCGGTACTCATAAAATCGATAATTGAAATCGACTCCTAGATCGGGTAATTTTCAAGATAACAAGCTGAAATTCAGCATAAATTTTTAAAATATATATTTTAACTCCTATACCAAGTTTCAATTCGATATATTAAAATTTGGCCAATTTAGAAAGAGCCAAAGCTTCATATATGAATAAGATGTTCCCTTTTAGTGATTTCCCCTGCTGCAAAATACATACCTGCATTATCGAATTTTCTCCAGACAAACCATTGCTCGGATGAAATAAATACGTATGACCTTTTTTGTTCAAAAATACCTCCCCTACACGGTGGTATTTTTTATTTTTCTCTATCTTCATTCCAGCTTGAAATATTAAGGATAATCGGGAAAAAATGATAATCGATTTTTTTTCTACTTTGGGAAATCGATAGAATAAGTAAACTTTTGTTTTATGTTAATCTACATACTTTAAGGTACTTATAAAAAAAAATCTGCTGTATTGCAATTTACGGGTAGTTGTAACCTATACCGACTGGGCTGAAACCCAAATTTTTAATATCCATCAATACTTTTAATGCCATACAATGAACGGAAAATTATAATAATAAAACAGTTTATTACTGAGGGGGATTTCAGAAAGTTTTGATGTATTCGGAATGCCGTGGTTATGTAAATTACAAAGGCAAATCAAACATTCAAAGAGGCTGTGGGATACTTTTGTTCTTCCTAAATCTATCTGCACGGTATTGTAATGTTATATATAACTTATATTGATGTTATGCCCATTGTTGGTTAAGTGCTGTTAACATTAATACAATTTGAATATTAAATTATTAAATACAAGTGGCTTTGTTCTATCTGAATGACTGACTGAGTGACATAGAATAAACGTGAAGCAAAAACCACTAAAGATACAAATATGAAAGATATATTCTTATAGGGTCGTGCAAGAAAGGGTTTTGCAAATTGTTATTTTAAAAAGTAAGAATAGGGAAAATGTTGTTCGAATCAAAAACTCAGCAACACAGGTTTGCTTACATTCATTACCATAGCAACCAACAAGCTTTTTAGGTAAGATTAACAATCTAAAAGCAAACACAAAGAAAAATGCTTGTTCAACTCAAAGATATGTATTATAAATAAAACAGCTGCTTTAGATTAAAACTTAACATCATTTTAGGTTAAGAGTACAATGGATCAAAACACGTTATTTGCAACTAATTTAGCAAATCTAGAATCAGGTCTTTTTTTAGGCGGTTAATGCAGACCTCTCGTTAGAGAAGGTACTGTGGAACTCAATCCAGAAAAAGTCTGGCAATACCCACTAAACCACCGCCCTCCTCCCAAGTAAGGAAGTCACTCTGGCTCCGAACACAGGCACAAGAGTGTATACGCCATTAATTACCTCTCCTTAATAAATACCTCTGAGGTGGCATGTTATAACACTCCAGCGCCATGCATAACGGACAGATACACTCCGCATGCACTTAAATGGGAGAAGCGTCAGCAGCATCTAGGGGCCGTTCCCTAATGGCTGCAAGCAGCAATCTGAAACTCACTTAAATAGAAAATTAAGGCAAACAGGTTAGTGTCAATCTTGAATGAAGTCGCGGCGTGAAGAAACCTTTGGCGGGTGTCCAGGATAGCGGCAGGCCGGGGCAGATATCGAGTCTCCTGCAGATTTCGGCCATATGAAGATAGCCTGAGTGCGTGTATCCTGAAACAGTTTAGTGGCACATCTTGTAGCAAAAACTTCTAGGGTAGGAATACCGGCTGACCCTAGAATGGTAGAGTTCCTCATGTACCATGGCTGATGCGTGAGTCTGCGAAGAGCAGTAGTCTCCAATTTATTCCTGCTGGATTTGCTGGCAAGCGCCCACCAAGCGTTAGACGCGTACATCAGCACTGAGCGAACTATTAACAGGAAAATTGTTAATTTAGTTTTTACTGGCAGAGGGCTACGCCTTGCCAACAAGGGTGAGAGGAAACCTTGAATTTTATTTCCTTCGCAGACCTTGTTCTGTACGTGTCGCCTGAAGTTGAGTCGACTGTCCAGGGTTATGCCGAGGTACTTGACGGTAGGCTTCCAAGGGATAGCCACCCCGTCAAGCTCCACTGCGGGAAGGATTCTGCGTTTCATTTTACGCCTTTTCCTGAAACAGATGGAATCAGATTTATCCGCGTTTATCTTAATGCGCCATTTCTGCAGCCACGGAGACAACGCGTCCATTTGTTTCTGCATGGTCTTAGTTGCGTAAACTGGATTCATGCTACTACAGTGTAGAAACGCATCATCAGCGTACAGCGAGAGTGTCACACCTGGTAATTATTCTTCACTGCTAATAATTTTTCGATTAAACTAATATCTTACTGTATTTCTGTATTATAAGTCACACATCTGGTGTTTTTTATTGTTTACTTCAATTGGTAATATCAAAATTTGTTTGAAATGTTGATTATTGATTGTAAATGGTGGAATTACAAAGCATGCCATAATTCGAGTTATTGGGGATGGTCGTGTCTATTTCAATCTCTGTTTTACATTAGCTGTGTATAGGTCACTTCTCGATCGTAATTTTCATGAATATATCAGAGTATAAAATAATCTGTTTGCATTGGCTTCGCCATGGGTCGCCGGGTTTGGGGAGCGAAGCGAGCATTAGGAGCCACTAGTAGTATTATAGAGGTTAAAATTGTATAGGTAATAAATTAATAATTTCTTGGTTAAAATGGTCGTAAAACATCACAGAAGTAGATATTTTAATAAATAGCAGAGGCGGGTTTTTTGGAAAAATGTGGTGTCTGTTTATATTTATAAATAAAACTAGTTGAAACCATGCGTGCTCCGCACGCCAACCCCATTGGAACCTTCTATAAATATAATCATGTTATGTTTGCTTTATAATAAGGGTGTAGGGTTAATAACAACCCCAAAGCTAAGATGATAAATCATGTTAAATGTTCAAATCAAATTATTTCGTACATTTTATAACAGCAGTTATAATAAACTTTAAAAGAACCAGCGAGGCGAGGTCTACACTTTAATAAAAAAAATAACCCAAAAGTTAGAAATACAAATAATTGCTTCAATGTTTAAAATCATCCGTTAATGGAAATATTGAAGCAAACAGCTGTTTTACCCGTTATTTTATTGAATTTGTTGCTATGGTAATAAATGTAAATACATGTCGTGTTGGTTCATCAGTCTAGGCCTAACCTTTTTTCCTGAATAAATTTACAAATATTGAAACAAAAAATGTTTTTTACAAAACGAATTATAGCCTATGTTACTCAGGGATAGTGTAGTTTCTTATTAGTAAAACTATTTTTTTCAATCGGTTCAGTAGTTCCAGAGATTACACCCTACATACAAACAAACAAATTTTACCTCTTTATAATAATTAAATTACGAGTGAAAAAACATAGACCAAGACCGGGAGTTGAACCCGGGACCTTTACGTTTCCGTCGTAATGCTCTGCCAACCGAGCTACCCTGATCGCTCCAGATATTGGTCGATGTTATCTCACATGTACGGTTTTATTGCAATTATTGAATTAACAGATTGAATACCTCGTGTATACGACGTTGAAAACAATCTCAATTCTTATTTTGCAGCTTACGGTGGTGTTATTAATATTTTATTTTATTAAAAAAAAAATATGTATAATACTAGCTGACCCGTACGGCGTTGCCGGTGGTGGTTGGTATTTTCAGTCTTTTTAACGTAATTGTATTCTTTTTAAGTGTTCAGTCAGTCAGTGGTATTTGGCTTTTATATATATAGATCTTAAATAATAAAAGCACTATTGTCATAATAATAAAAGATCTGAAATTTCGAATTTTTCATACCCTTTCTTAGTGAGCACCTATGGCCCTAGAGGAAGCTACATACCAAATTGCATTCCAATCCATTCGGTAGTTTTGAAGAAATCGTGATTTAATAACTTTGATCCACCCAAACCCCCATAAAATTTCGAATTTTTTCAAACCCTTTCTTGGAGATCACCTATGGCCCTAGAGGAAGCTACATACCAAATTTCATTCCAATCCATTCGGTAGTTTTGAAGAAAGCGTTTTTTAACAACTTTGATCCCCCCAAACCCCCCTAAAATTTCGAATTTTTTCAAACCCTTACTTAGTGAGCACCTATGGCCCTAGAGGAAGCTACATACCAAATTTCATTCAAATCCATTCGGTAGTTTTGTAGAAGTCATTTTTTAATAACTTTGATCCCCCCAAATCCCCCCCAATATTTCGAATTTTTTCAAACCCTTTCTTAGTGAGCACCTATGGCCCTAGAGGAAGCTACATACCAAATTTCATTCCAATCCGTTCTGTAATTTTTGAGAAATCGTGATGAGTGAGTCAGTGAGTCAATGAGTCAGTGAGTCAGTGAGTCAGTTTGTTTTGGCTTTTATATAATATACAGATTAGTATAGGCTATAAGTCGATTTAGTGCAATATGTTTTATTTACAGTATTTTCAAGGAAATTATCACAGCATGAGTTACAAAGGAAATGTATCAAATAATCATACATTCTTGGAAGTAAATCCATTTTAAGTATACTGTACATGCCTTTCTTATAAAGGATTTGCAAGTAACTTATTTCTCTTTCTATTGTAGGTTTGGAATCCTGTGACTTAACATAGTGGCTGTGAGATTAGGCTTAATTCTTCTCAGTGGGGGGAATCTCGGTTTATCTGTTGCTGTGCTGACTAGCAATGTTGCTAGAATGTGTAGTTTTTTCAATGATCCCATCCAAACAATCTCACCATAATCAAAAGAATCCTCACAGTTCGAGACTATCTGAGCAAGTTCACGTAGAAGAGATTGTATTTCTTCCATTAAAATTTTCAGCGTTGCTCAAAACTCCTGTCTTCACGAAGTTGTCAGACTTTGGGTCACTCGTTGAAATAAAACATTCCAACTCATTACTATCTTTGAATTTCAACACAAAATGACACTTATAATGCTGTAAAAGTTAACTTTAATTAATAGGAACGCTGCTATTAACCCTATACGTTATAAATCATCCATCTCATGACTTACTTGTATACCCCTCTGAGACGATTAATGCATTATTGTATTACTCGCTATCTTCAAACAATTCTTAGTGAGTTTCCATAGGTGAATGAGCACCGATCAAGGTCCCTAGAACACGTCTTTTGGTGTTATAAAACATTGTATTAAGATATATGTTCGCATTCTAACAGCCGCATTTTACATCCGATTTGGTCCAAATTTGGTTCACACGTTTGTTTTCCAAGACGCCAACATAATCCAATAACCGGAATTAATTTTTTCACCTAAAGAATCTTCTTTTTATATTTTTGGTATTAGAATCTTTTTTGGGGTTTTATCTAAAAAAATATATATAGGAGATAACTGAGCACATTTTTTTTATACGACCTTATAGCCCGCCCGGTTTCTCCAAAATCTATAAAAAACGTAAAATACCACAAAATTACCGTCCCACGTGGGGCAGCTTCTGATGAAAGGCCGACGGCAGGGGTGCAAACTCGCAAAGAGAAGCGAGTCCATAATCCTAGGACGAGTGGGTTTTTCCGCTGTGAGCGGAACGAAGCAGCACGTGAACTAGGGCTGAAGTCTAGGTGCAGACAAATTCTACTAATATATTTCGTCCACGTAGGCAGCTATTCAGCGCCTTCGTGAGTAGAACAATTTCCCAAATAGTTGGTTTAAACCGTGAAACATATAAACTTAATTTTGAAAATTCGATTAACTCACGTCAGCGGTTCAACTGCGCAATCGAATTATTTCTTTATTAAATGTTTGTTTACTGTTAAGTGAAACCCCTTGGGATTGTAGTTATTTAATATGAATTAAATTATAAATTTGTAGAATCATTGGATTTATTAATATGTAGTACTATTCAATTATAAATGTTTGTAGAATCATTGGATTCATTAATACGTAGTACTATTCAATTATAAATTTGTAGAATCATTACGTTTATTAATATGTACTACTCATCAATTATAAATTTGTAGAATTATTGTATTTATTAATTTGTAGTACTATTCAATTTTAAATTTGTAGAATCATTGCATTTATTAATTTGTAGTACAATTCAATTTTAAATTTGTAGAATCATTGTATTTATTAATTTGTAGTACTATTCAATTAAAAATTTGTAGAATCATTGTATTTATTAATATGTAGTACTATTCAATTATAAATTTTTTGAATCGTTGTATTTATTAATATCTAATACTATTCAATTATAAATTTGTAGAATCGTTGTATTTATTAATATGTAGTACTATTCAACTTGTAGAATCATTGGATCTATTAATAAGTAGTACGATTCAATTATAAATTTGTAGAATCATTGGTTTCATTAATATGTAGTACTATTAAATTATAAATTTGTGGAATCATTGGATTCATTAATGTGTAGTACTATTCAATTATACATTTTTGTAGAATCATTGGATTCATTAATACTTAGTACTATTCAATTATAAATTTGTAGAATCATTACATTTATTAATATGTACTACTATTCAATTATAAATTTGTAGAATCATTATATTTATTAATTTGTAGTACTATTCAATTTAAAATTTGTAGAATCATTGCATTTATTAATTTGTAGTACTATTCAATTATAAATTTGTCGAATCATTGGATTCATTAATATGTACTACTATTCAATTATACATTTTTGTAGAATCATTGGATTCATTAATTTGTGGTACTATTCAATTATAAATTTGTAGAATCATTTTATTTTTTAATATGTAGTACTATTCAATTATAAATTTGTAGAATCATTGTATTTTTTAATATGTAGTACTATTCAATTATAAATTTGTAGAATCATTTTATTTTTTAATATGTAGTACTATTCAATTATAAATTTGTAGAATCATTGTATTTTTTAATATGTAGTACTATTCAATTATAAATTTGTACAATCATTGGATTCATTCATATGTAGTACTATTCAATTATGAATTTGTAGAATCATTGTATTTATTAATATGTAGTACTATTTAATTATAAACTTGTAGAATCATTGGATTTATCAATATGTTCAATTATAATTTTTTGTAAAACAAAAAACAAAATTTGTATTTTTAAAATAAATATTTTGAAGTATTTATTAATTATTAAGTTTTAAATTGTATTATTATTTTTAAAAATAATGTATTTCAAAAAATTTGGGTATGCCCTGGCCCATAAATGGACCAAAAGAGAAGACGTTTTTAAATATGCAACGCGAAACATTCTATAAACTGTCTTAAAAAACTAATACTTTTCACACTTAATGGACAGTTTATTTAAACGTCGCTTGCTCGAATATT
>JAGFPH010001426.1:0-22141 GCA_018207615.1 Philaenus spumarius
TGTATGTCTGTATGTATACAAAGCTAGAGAGAACACTATTCGATCGATTTCAACCAAATTTGCACCAGACATGTCCAGTACGCCTGTATAGATGCACGAAAAACGGTTTTGAAATATTTTGATAACAACCCCCTTTTTGGCCAAAAAACCCCCAAAAAATCAGTTATTATTTTTTTATAAAAAAACGGCTCTAACGATTTTGATAAAATTTGGCTTATTTGTAGCCCTTAATGTACCCTACCATATGCAAAAAACTGCATCTTTCTAAAAATTCTCGTTTAGCTAATAATAATAATAATAACTAATTTTGGAGGGTTTTTTTTCCATAAAGGGGGTTGTTTTTCAAAATTTTTCAAAAACTTTTTTCGTGCATCTATACAGCCCTAATTTACGTGTTTGGTGCAAATTTGTTCGAAATCGATTGAATAGTTTTCTCTCTAAATAATAATAATAATATTTATTAGTTACTCTCCTACTTTAAATCACCTCTCCTACCCCACCTACAATTATGAAGTCACAGTGAATCTGTTTAATAATTTAAATATGTTTGTGAGAAAGTATGTGCCAGTTCCTGGTACCGTTTATTTTTTTAAAGAAGAAAATAACAAATCAATCAATGTTTTTTTTTTCAACTTCACAAACATTTATGCATGTTCGATCAGAGCTGCATGGCCTTGAGCTATGGAATCAGGTACTCTAACCCCTCCACTACATACAATGCCACTAGAGCTAATTCTTTTCTCTCTCTCTCATTTCAAATCATGTGTTTTGTGAACTGTAAATTTTGGATTTACAAATTAGTTGAACGAGCCTAACATTTAATAAATTATTATATATATATAATGTAAATTAATAGATTTCTAAATAATATAATTATATAATATAATAATTATAGACTTCCCCATGTTTTACATGACATTTGAGATCTTGTGGTTTTCATACTGGCTGAAAATATGTCAACTTAATTCATGTGATAAAAGAATCTTTTTACTCTATTTTACTATGTTGTTTAAACACTTGTAAGTAAAACTTTGGCAGTTCTTTGTCTGATAAATTAATATGCATTTTGCTGTAGAAAGTATTTTCATTCTACTAACCCGAACCAAAACATACAAAAGGTTTTGCAATTGTTTTTACTAATGTAAATAATTTAATGGTTATGTTTGCAGTGGCTAAGAACCTACCGCAAATTTTCTATCGTTAAGTTTTCACTTCGTCTAAAACAATTTGTACCTGCAAAATTATTGAAATCTATGAGAAATTGCCTCGTATTTTATTACGACAGAAGCGTGAATATAAGTTATGTTACATGTTTACAAATTTAAATCTAAAGTTGGCTGTCTTGTCTACATAACCTTTACCGAGTCCCATCCCTCCCAGCACGTTTAAATCATTCAGAATTTCGATAACGAGTAAAGAACAGAAAAAGTGGATCTATAAATTCAAATTAAATAATTATCGAGAAAAAAATTCCCCCGATTTGATAACACAACTGGGTACAATATATTGACAGCACTAAGTCTACGTTACTTGTGTATACGGAAAATACGTGCCGCTGTCCAATTAATTTGCGTTTCAAATCAAACATGCAAGTTAGCAACATTACTTTGTCTCAAAATATGTAACATCAAAACATTACATATTCCTACTACATACAATTTCTAATTCTTTCGGTAAATTTCATAAACCTAACATTTGTTCGACAATAAACTAGGGAATTGAAAAATGTCATCATAACTTTCCGACTATTTTCAAGCATTTCCGGTAGTCAGAATTACAAAATTATCCAAGTATTGAATAATGACGATGTGAAACTATCATAACCGAGTATTTAGAAAAGCTACAGTTTGACTGTTCTCACTGTAGCGTACACATTTTATAGCCACTCGACTACGACGCTGCCTAGATTACTAACAGAGAAATATTTAATATTAGCAGAGATATTGGCACACTGCCGCAAATAAAATTGTCGAGTCAGAATAAAAATGTTTGCAACAGAAATGATTGGGGATGTTCGGTATACACACTCACCAAATGTGTTGCAACATTCTTATAAGTTGAAAATGTTTTTTACCCTTTTATACACACAACAGTTCAAGCGAAAACAAACTGAGAAAAAGAAGTACATCGAGAAATTCTAGTGGAGTGGAAAATATTTTAAATTTCATTGTGTTATAAAGCTCCCGGATTGATTTATAAAAATAACGATATAAATTTACCTGTTCAAAGTCTATCAATGTTTGTTATTAGCGAATTTCCATAGGAAAAATGAGCTATTGCAGTGGCCCTTATGATGAGACCCAAGGTCGGGAGTAGAAAATGAGCACCGATCATGGTCCTCAGAACACGTTTTGGGGTATCATTAAAATTCATATATATATATATATATGTGTGTTCGCACTCTAGCAGCCGCATTTTAAGTCAGATTTGGACCAAATTTGGTACACGCGTTGGTTGTCTATGTACCTCGGACGAGTTCGTTAGCCAAAAAAATCCAACAACCGGAAGTACGTTTTTTTGACTGGAAGTAACTATTTATTGAGATTTTTACTACGGGAATGAAATTTTTTGGGAGTTTTTTTCTAAAAATATGAATGTAAGATGTTATTCTGCACATTTTGTTTTTTTACGAGACATTATAGCTCACTTGGTTTCCCCAAAATCGATCAAAACATAAAATACCATAAAAGTACCCAGTTCGAAGCCAAGTAGTGCAAACTCGCGAGGCCACTAGGAGGAAACAAATTCTACTAATATATTGCGTACACACAGACAGCTGTTCAACGCCTTCGTGAGTAGACCTATTTCCCAAATTGTTGGTTGAAACCCTAAAACATAGGCATATAAACTTTATTTCGGAAATTTGCTCAACTCACGTCAGCGGTTCAGCTGCGTGGTCGAATTATTTATTTTTTATTAGGACGACTGCAGTTTCGGTTTTACATCATCATCTGGTCACATAAATACTACGCACTTATAAATTAAATTAATACACCATAACACTCAATATTGAGGTCGCCACAAAATAGTCTCAACACAAACAAGTATACGAAACACACAATGAACAAACAATTATTAAAGAGTGTTGACATGTTGTCCGGGCGGAGGTTAGACGGCTATTGAAGTTGAACAGGTAAATTTATACCTAATTTATATCGTTAATATTTTAAAATTTCAACAAAAGTAGAAAGAACTGGGTTCATCCCATTACTATAGTTAGAAGTCAGGAAAAGATTGTTTTAAATTTGATCGAATTAAAGCACTCTGAAGATGAACTACAAAATTATACCAGATTGATTATGAAATTTTCACTTTTTGTTTATTTTGTTATCTGAAAATAAGACAGCTGTTTTGGAAAAGCTAAATTCTTTAGGAAAATGTAATTTTAGCTCCAGACAATAAATTGAAGATTTTATAAAATTAATAAACTATTTGATTTAAAAAAAATATTGGTTTTTAGGTAAACTGCAACATGAAATGAAATTATACTATTTAAATAACTTACACTTTGTCTGCGACAAACATTTTACAAAAACACCCTTTTGGCCACGACAGGTAAGTGTGCACCGTCCAAACCTTTACAGTGTTTTCAAAGATTTCTTGCCTCGACATTTTGTTTCGTTTGCGACAGTGTACTTCTGGCCTAATACACAGAATACCACATCTAAGTTGCGTAGACTATTTTCACATTTCAATAGGTGAAAATTTTTTTTGACTACACTATTTAAAATTGTTTATACACTAAAAAAATGAAACTAGAATGAACCCCTAATTATCTAAATTGCGTAGGATTAGGAATAAAAGATTTTATTTACAGAATAATGTGTAATATAAGATATTTCATACATACTGTATAACGACGATAAAACCAAACTTTCATGCTACAAAAAAAAAAATCTGCTTAAGAATAAAACTACTTAGACTTTTTACATTTTTTAAGACAAACAGTGTCGGTGAATACTGGCTACCTCCGCACATCTGAAAATAAACAAAACAATTTGTGAAAGAAAATATGTTTCAATCCAACACATAGGTTTATTTTAAAGAGAGCAAATAAATTATTTAAGCGTAACGTAAAATATAAGAGCGAGTATAAAATAAAAAATGAATCCATAGATAAAAGACAGCGGAGGGCGAACTGGACAAAAAATGTAAAGTGAATCTAGACTTAAACCAAAGATCCAAAACTAAAATGTGATCCGAATAATAGGTTGCAACAATGAAACATATAAAAATTCATATAGGCGATGTATCATGTAAGCAGTGAGAGGGTCTTCCGTCTGACGCGTTTAGCAAAATGGACGTCATGTAAGACGGAGCGTGTTGCTGGTGAAAGCAGTAGCAAAAAAACAAGTATTTATAATTTATACGAATAATACTTATACAGTAAGACACCAATTATCCGAATCGCTTTCAGAAAAACAAATTAAGACGGGAACATTCTGCGATTCGCAAAATATAGATTCTGTCTATCTATGACTAGCACTATTGACCTTCCCTCCGCGATGAGGTGTCAAACGGATTAATACAGTCAAACAGTTTACTTTGACCGAGATGTTCGGCAAGCAATGACATTCATTTATGTAAATACGCTTAACATGTAAAAGTGTTACCTTTTCATTTAGTTAATTAAAGGCTCTTTTAATTTTAAAATAAGTAGTTTTGTTCTCCCATTTTCAACATTCATACAGTAATTAATTAACCTTTTCGGAACTAACATAGTCTAAATCCTAATTCATGCTCAGGCTAGGTTATTTCAAGCAAGGGACAATGCGTCCAGCTTTGTATGCCTAGCGCTAGCGAGAGGTTTGTTTTACTCGTTGTAATTTAGTGAAACAAAGTTAAATATATTTATAAAATAAGGTTATTTTAACATTTTCAAGTATACAGTTCAATTCTATGATTTATTCTCTACAATTTGTTATATTCAAATTTCATTTTTGGACGAAGCATATATTCCTAATTCATTTTTCAAAATAGGCTTCGACAAAACCTAGTAAACGCGGTCCGGCAACATGATTTTATTCTCTCTATTTTCTACTGTTAGCTAGCACCTCCTATCGATAGTCGAAATAGTTAATTTTAAAGCTAATAATTTGTAGTAAATGCCAGTAAAATCGCGTTAAGGCGATGATAGTACTCAAACGTTAAAGTTATAAAACGTGTATACGCGACCGTAGTATGTGCGGAATGTTTACTCCAGTCACAAAAAGGTTAAAATAGACAATTTTTTTGGAATAAATCCAATTATCCGAATGTGGTCCGGACCCAATTGATTCGGATAACTGGAGTTTCACTGTGCCAATTAAGTAGCAAGGTCTGGTTGTTCTTCTTTACCGTGCCATTTAAGTTTTAACAGACAGGGCGTTAAACAACCGATGGCAGTTGAAAATATAAGTACAGGAACTTAAACGATGGGGAAATTTTAGAATTTGGTCGTTGGATTCGACCATTAAAGACAATGAATTATTTTTTGAACCTCATATAATGGACACATCGCTATTGCATATAAAGAAATACAAATTTGGTGACCTCAGAGTGAAATTTAGTGCCCCTCTGTTAATATCTTCTATAACCAGTAGGCTCCTTGTTATTGGAATAAATGTGTGTCGGTGATAAGCGTAGGAAACCGCACGAAATATAAGTTACAGTGCAACATGTGGCCATTAAGTTAACTAACTGATTACGACCAAGGTTGATTAAGAGAACTTTCACTGTAATAGCTATATTGAACAGCTGCACAGCATATACGAGATCTGTTCAAAAAGTATCAGACTTTTATTTTTTTACGTGCAGAAAACTGAAGGTGTGGGTACGTGTACATGTTAGAAACACGCTGATATTTTTTCCCGGCCGATAAACTGTTTCCTAGATTGAAAATGCCATTGAAAGGGCACCGATTCGAGTCGAGAGAGGAAATAATAAAGAATGCGACGAGCCGACTGAACGCGATTCCTACAGAAGCCTTCCAGACATGCTTCCAACAGTGGCAACAGCGGTGGGAAAAGTGCGTGGAGTCTGTGGGGGGACTAGTGTAATTTTTTGTAAATCTTCAAAAAAAATTTTTTACTCAAAGAAGTCGTATACTTTTTGGACAGACCTCGTACAGATACCAACGTCTGTGTGGTTTCTTTTGTAGTTACACTACTCTGACACTCTGATATTCTTGGACAAACAAACAATTGTAGATTAAAAATAAACAAGAATTAAACATATTAACTGGATTGTACTATTATTTATTGGTTCTAAAAAAAAAAAGAATTTCAGTTTAATATCAAACTAATAAGAGATTCATACTTCTAAACAAGCAAGTAACGCTGGGCCGTCATTAGTCCTTTTATTTAAATGTAGAGTCTGACAGACGACGCAAGTTTGCCGAAATTCACCATTCACCGTTAGCTATGTTAGTAGGCAGTAGTCGTGATCTATCCCCACTTTTATCCTTCCCCTTGCCACCACCTGTCAGTACCAACGTGGGCCGTGGTAATTTATCGCGGAATGATCTTCTATTTTGAGGTTATGTCGTTTTTTTTCATGCTGCAGTTTGTGAGATGAATGATTGGGATTAGTGCACTTTTTAACATTACAAAATTCGTATTTTTTCATTATTTTGAGTTAAAACTTTAGCAGAAAATTTCATATTCATGTTCTTCAAACTACAACCATTCAAATCAAGTTTAAAAAAATTTAAAATATACAAGGCAAACAAATCACATTGTTGTTGCGGTTTTTAAGGAAAACTTAAAAGTATTAACCTCGGTAGTCTAACAGACGAATGATTCGTTTAGTGTTATACCCAAAATCTGATTCTAGGGTTAAACCATTTTAGCTCAAATCATTTCTAAAAAAAAATCTTTTACCAGTACTAATTAGTTGATAAATAACCATCTTAATTCCAAACATATAGCACAAAATAGTACCTTTATTTGCGAGCATGTTTAGAGACCGGAGGAGGTGGCGGGGGTGCAAATTGTACAGTTGTCGTGTGGGTCGTAGTCGTACTGCTGTGATGCTGTTGGTAAACTGGTGCAAACGTTTGTCCATCGCCACCACCTTGAAGTACTGTAAACATAAGATAGTAAACCTGTTACGATGTATAACTGAAACAACTTTATAAGTTTTGAAATTTAATTGATATGTTGTTACTATGAACTAGGTTGAATCATAAAGTGTGTGGGATAAATTTATATTACCTTTTTTTTACCGGTACTTCAAACGAATCCACTGTTTATTATTTTACGATTACTGCAGTTTTTTGGCTGCATGAGCAATCAGATCCATATGTTAAGATATCGAAAATCGCGGAATTCGTTAGTGTTTAAAACAACGATGTTTACTGTTTACATAAACAAAAATCACGTTATGAATCACTCGTCTGTCAGTGCGCACACTTCAGTGAATGGTTCGAAACAGTCGAGGAAAAAAAACGTGTTGTAGGACCAGACAGGATTTTGAAAGATGCATTTCTACATTCTTCTAAAGTATGGAACCAAGCAGAAGATTATATCAAAAAGAATAATGTTGAATAAATTTAAATGTTTATCAATAGATCCCCGCTCAAACTATATAACAAATCATAGAACTATAGTTAAGCTTCACCTGTGAACGAAGGAGGCGGTGCATACATAAAGCCTGGTGGCGGAGGAGGATAATGAAACATCGGAGGAGGGGATCCTGGAGGCGGAGGCGGGGGAGATCCATCATCATCGTCATCATCCTCATCGCCTTCTTCAACTCTGATGATTCTAACTTTTACTTTACGCTTCTTCTTTTTCTTTTTGTAATGTTTATCCTTAGGATTGGATTGTTGGGGCGGCGGTGAATGAGGATGTTCTTCACTGGCCGACGGAGATGTACCTTCACCGGGATGTACGCCGTCGGCAAAGCTGACTTTACGAGTTTCAATTGGTTTAGTCGCCAACACAGGCTTCTCTCTGAAACAAAATTTACAGAATTGTTTTTAGATTGCTACTCAAAATGTAACTTTAAAGAGAAACAAAAGCTGTAGAACAGGCAATAATGTCACAAACAATTTTCCATATATGCAACAAATCAATAACAAACGTATATAATAAACCAATTCACAAATATTTAGATTTTAATTCAACATGAAACAATTTACTTAAATTTATCATTTAAATATTCACTAGTGCAAGGGAACGGACCGAAACTTCGAAATAAAGACGTTCGAATTATACAAGTTTACTGTATATATATTAAAATAACATCGATACAAACTTTTCCCGGCACTGCCGTACCCCCTAGCATGACATCGCAGCTCGTAAACGTTGCAGTGCAGTTAAACAAAAAACGATTTATGATTTCATTAATAAGTAAGTTTCTATTTTTTACTGTGTATAAAATTACTTTTTTACCTCAGTGTTCAATACAAAATAGTGTATATTTAATAAAACTTTAATTTTTTCGGAGATACAATAAAGCAAGAGTTGCTCTCTGTTCATATCAATAAAACATTAAAACAAATAATATATTACATAACACTTCGTGATTGATGAACTAGACACTTCAGTTTAATGAATCCCAATGAGGCTTTTAGATAGCGTCAAAAATTTTACCGCCCTGTATGCACACTTTAAATTTTATGATCAGCGACGGTAACTAATCTGCAGCCGACAAAAAAATGCTGTATTTGTTCCAAGCCTATGGGATTAGAGGCAGTGCACGGAAAGATTTGGCGGGGGATGAGTCATGGTTGCTATTCTAAATTATTCTAAAATAGGGGACTGAATCACAATTAGCACTGGAAAATTGTACATACCTATGTCATTTTAAAGTACTTTATTAAGCCTAAAACGAATTATTTTGCATCTTAATTTAAAAAAAAAAATCCATACCCCCAGTTGTAACCCCCTCCTTAAGGTCGTCGTGGTCATGCCTATGGTACATAAAGTAGAGTAAACTACAAATAGTCTTTAAAAAATGTCGGTATATGAGAATCAGAATCATATATATTTATGAGAGAAAACTTCGAATCAGCTTTAAAACATTTAGACAGAAAAGTGTATACAAAAAATAATATTTACCTGAATCCAGGAGACACCAGTATTCCTTTCCCAGGCGGTGGCGGTAGCGGAGAAAAGAATTTGTTGCGTACAGGCGTATTCAGTACATCAGGTGTTACCACGGGTTCTTCTTCATCTGTTCCTTCCTGGAATTAAATATTTAAAAAATATTAACCTTTTAAGTACCAGGTTTTAGAAATCTGAAACTAGGCCAACAGCCGAGTTTTTTTTTCAAATTTTCTTAGTTTACTTCATTTCTACATGTTAGGACCTATATCTATTATTCACTTTGATTTATCTTTTATGCAGATGTTTTTTATTCATTTATATTATCAAATGTTGTATACACAAAAAAAGTATATACACTTAAAAAAATCCCCATGAAACATTTTTTACAGTGTTGAAAAAGAGGGCGGACAAGGGTGAGTTTTTATTGCAGAATTGCGGAAAAATAATAATAAATTGAATAATGTACAGAACAATTATTACTTTATTCTATATACTATCTGCAAAAATAAATATTCTATACTCGTACCTACGAACAATGTCTGTTTGTTTGTAGGTACGAGCAATCTCAAGATCCAGCGGAAGGATTTTGCTGAAAGTTTGGGATTAGAGGCTTTTGGGTTTAAAAAATCGTTTGGTGAAAACCACTACCTCAGAAAAACTCGTATTTTTCTAAACAACTCATTTGAAAATTGAAAATTTTCCCCGTTAATTTTTCCAAGCCCGTTCCCTTGGCAGTGGTTTCGCTAGATAGTAGATATTCTTATTAGTTTATAATTATGAGAAGAAGTAGACAAACTTTTTTATATAATAGAGAGATTTATTTTTCTTCTTACTGACTCTACAGGGTCTTCTTTCCCTGCTAATTTTTCCAAGCCTGTTCCCTTGGCAGTGCTTTCGCTAGATAGCAGCTATTCTTATTACTTTATAATTATGAGAAGAAGTAGAAAAACTTAAAAAAAAAAACCGAGCGATGCTTGGTCACCAAGGTACTTACACATTATAGACGCACACTGAACTTAACTGCTAGCAAAGAAGTGGTGTATTTTTGTGAACAACAGCCTGTTGCATTTCGTTCTCGTTTAAAAATTCAGCTTCTTTAAGAAATAGCAGATAGCGTTACTAGCATTGATGTAGAGCTTTTAATTTAGCGCTAAATAAAGCTTCTTTAAATAAAATAACAGCGTTTCTAATACTTTGAACAGAAAAATAACAAACGTACCCGTACGTTCGTAGTCCAGAAAAGGTCAAGTTCTTTAAACACCCATAAAAGTCAAATAACTGATGACTATTTTCTAGAAAATGATATCAGTCATTCTTGTTTAGTAGTTAGTAGTAGTAATCTAAGTAGTTAGGAAATTGTTTCTGAAAGTTTCAAATACAGGAGAACAAATAGAGAGAATATCGTTTACCAAAGTAGTTTTCTAAAAATAGTGATTTTCAAATAAAATTATTTATTAAGGGTGTGTAAATACCACCATGACACAGTTTCATACAGCTATCTGCAGCATTCATCGAATTTAAAAGAAAAACTGTTCTAATTTGTTGTTAAGTTGTTCATGACCATCTAAACTATAATTTGTAGATGACAGAAATTGTAAATACAGGGTCTGGCAAAAAAGACCTTCCGTACTTAGTTAAGGCACTGTGTGAGTTGTGGTGGAGATATGGCGGTGGAGGGGGATCGATCGATAGCGGTGTACGTCCCATTTTCAGTAGACGCAATGGCGTGGTACAGTGAATACGCTTGTTGTGGAGAAGTATATGTGTAATGGTAGTTCTGCGATTACTACTCAGCGAGCATTTCGTATTCGGTTTGTACTTGGCTGACATGATCCTGTACCAGATAGAAAAACTATTCAAGTTTTGGTATCAAACTTTAGAGAAACAGGTTCTTTGACCGTAACAACACCGGAAAATGTGGCACGTGTGAGAACGTCCATCAAGCAATTTCCAAAGCGTTCACACTTAAACATGCAGCTGCCCTGGGATTGTCTGTTAAGAGTGTAAGAAAAATCCTGCACAGATATCTTCATGTACCCATACGAAATGATGGTTACCCAAGAATTAAGTGAAAGATTTTGAAACTCGTAGAGCTGTGTGTGAGGATATTCTGCAGAACATTACCGCTGGCGCTGTTTTTATTTCGTCTGATGAGGCTCGCTTCCACTTGTCAGGGTACAGTAAATAAACAAAATTGCCGCTACTGGGCAACAGATAACCCTCGTTAAAGACCACTACACAGCCCTCGTGTGACAATTTGGTGTGCCGTTGCTGAATTTGGTCTGTCGGGTTCGTACTTTTTCAAAGAAGATAGGCTAACGCTAACTTCGGATCGCTGCTGTCACACGATCGAGACCTTCCTCCGAACTAAGTTAAACCGGTTTGTTGGGGACCACGAGGAGAAGTGTGGTTTCAAAAAGACGGAGCCACAACTCACACTTCACGGTGTTCTCTAACAATTTTGAGGGAATTGTTGCCTGGACTTCTTCTCTCTTTGCGAGGGACATCCCCAAGGCCACCTGGTTTATCACCTTGTGATTTTTTTCTTGGGGGACATTTAAAGGTGCAAGTGTACAACTCTGCAAGCACTTAGAGAGGCAATCACCCAAACAGTCGGTGCCATTCCACCAGAAATGACACGACGAGCAATGAACAACATCCGGGAAAGGCTTTGTCAATGTATTAACAATGGAGGACGCCATTTATTGGAAATAATTTTTTAAACTAAATAATGTAAAATGGCACATTATTTGTTATTCAATAATAAAAGGATTTTTTTGTATCTGTAATTTTTAACTGCCTTTTGAAATAAAGGAGGTCTTTAACCCTCTAACTGTCAGACCACTCAAATTGAGTGGTCTCAACGCCCTGCCGTAGTAAATTGTGTAGTCTGTGACAACTCAACTTGTATTGAATATTTCACCCACTAAAAATCATCCAATCGCAATAAATCAAAAACAGTTTGAAAGGAAATGATTTAAACTTTAATTTTTGTATTTACAAGTTTTTTCTAAAACGTTTATTTACATACGGAATCACCGTTGCAGTTTATTAGTTTTATACAACTCAATTCACGCGCGGATTTTGTCCCAAAACTTAACGAAATAAGGCATCTTTCCTCTCTGTCTACAGCTCGCCCAGTTCTTTTTCTGAGTTAAATTTATATACCGTTGGATCTGTTACAATTCCCTCTAAATAAACTTGCCAGCTAATCAAAATTCCGTCAAATGTATATATAGATATGTGGGCGTTTTGTAGACCTTTGCATTGGTTACTTTTCCAACCAATAAACAGCCTTATTTATAACACGTGAAAGACGGGTGATGTCATTCTATTTAAAAAAAATCTTTTGCTACCTTTGTGTAGAGAATGATTCAAGCTAACATTTTAGTTTGAAACAAATATGGGTTATAGACAGGTTTGTTGTGTAGGACCGTGGGAAAGTCTGTGTTTTCACGGTCTCAAACCAAGTTTGAATTTTGAACCTAATGGATTTTCTAATATGCAATAGATAGGCCTTTTACGTGCGTTTCTTTGTACGTTTAGCAAGAATGGGAAATTCAGACATTTGTCCTCACTTTTGTTATTCAAGTAGAGATTATTCAAACACTTTTTTGAACTAAGAAAAGACATGTATACAGTTCTTTTCTTTGATTTATTCTCTACACTTTGTTATAATAACATTTCATTTTTGGGAAAAGCAAATATTCCTAAATTACGTTTCAAAGAATGCCTAGTCTTGTTAGTACCCTTGTAGTTTGAACATAAAAACTGGTGTTTTCAAAATAAGAATTTTGAAATTGATAAATGTTCTATTTAGAACTAAATCACAAAAAATTTTTACGCTTACGAAAAAATTGCAAAAAATGTTTACTACTTGATATGTAGGCCTAAAGTTGAACTTTTTCCTTTCGTTACTGAACATTTTTTGTTTCTTGAGCTAATAACTTTTACAATTTTACATCAATAAATTTTTGAATTGCATATATGAATTCTTTGAACGTTTCTCTACAATAAAGCCACGCAACACTATTGGATTGGGATAGAATTACTATAATTGGTGAATTTTTTAAAATATGCTTACACACGCACCGAAATGGTTTGGCATTGCAAAAAATTAACATTGACAGTTCTAGAGTTAAACAAGACAAAAAATATGACTTTCAGTTGAATTAGCCTACTTGAAAACAGGAAAACATCAGGACGTCTTTTATCTACTGATTGTCTACATTGGAGTTTTCTGCAAAATTTACGGTTGTGTGCGAATTGTTAAATTTTAAAATAAGACTGCCATTAGTAAAACTGTAAGAGTTTTTACAAGCAATATTCCAATCCCGCTGGAATGTTGCACTAATGCATTAGCCTACTCAAGATTGACTCCGAGTTTGATGCATTTAAGTGGTATTGCCCACAACCTTAAGTTAAAAGCAAATATCAAAGTTAGAACATCTTACCTCTTCCGAGAGCCTGACATCATCGTTTTCCATGTCTGATGACTCCAACGCCTCCTTCATCAGCAACGCCTCCTGTAATCATTGAACAGAGTTGAGACACTTCAACCTTATTGGAGTCAATAAATAAATTTGCAAAACATATCAATTTAGCTAAACATGTTAAAGGTGTTTCTAAACAAAAATAACAAGGTAAAAATAAAAATTACAAATATCAAAAATTCTAAAACCAAAGTCATGTTTTAAATACTTTTTAAATAAACGGTACCAGAAACTGGCACATACTTTCTCACAAACATATTTAAATTATTAAACAGATTCACTGTGACTTCATAATTGTATTAAAGTATAGACTAGGAGCCAGCCACATGAAAATTTAATTGGAAAGATATAAATTTGTTTCATAACTCATTTTGTAGTATTATCCACCACAAAATAACATATCGTGGTCTGGCAGCCTGCATCCGTCGGAATGGGGTGTGGCGCTAGCTCAAAAACACCCAAATATTGCAAAAAATAATCAAGAAGATATATACTTGATTTTGGTCTCATTTTTTAGTTTTACCCTTCCTAGACACAAATTATGTGGTCTGGCAGTCGAAAGCTGTGGGAAACTTGTCCCCAGACCGCTTTTTATACAGCGAAAAATTTGCCCGAAAATTTAAAAAAGTAATTAGAAAGATATATACTTTAAATTGTCTTACTTGGACCAACACAAACAAATGATCTTGTAATAGTACTGTTTTTTCCTTTTAACCCTAGAACTGGCATCGTTAAAGCTAAAATTGAAAGGCCCGTTTATAGCGCTTTGCAAGCATATAATTTCAAATTTCTTATTTTGAAAAACACAGTTTTTATGTTCCAAATACACGACGCTAACAAAACTAGGTCTAGATTGAAATTTAATTTACTAATATATGCTTTGCCCAAAAAAGAAATATTATTATAACAAAGTGTAGAGGATAAATCAAAGAAAAGAACGGTATACTTGTCTTTCCTTAGTTCACAAAAGTGTTTGAGTTATCTTTATTTGAATAACAAAATGACATGAATCAAATGACATTTTAGCGTCGGTAAAGGTCTTACAAGAAGGGTGCGTTGAATTAACCAGATCGCTCTAATCATGTACTTTTCAGTACTGTCTAGACAAACAAAAAAACTGGTTTATTCTAGTTCAATTCCCACCGTTAGAAAGGTCAGTCTTTTCTCTTCAAAATGGTGTAAAACAATCTGTCAAAACATTTGATATAGTAGGCGTACAAATGGGCTGTTTCATTGGTTGAAAAACTGTCCAATCGCAAGGGTTTACAGAAATTGTTTGAATAAATCCTGTAAAATAGTGACATCTGATTGGAAGGCACCATTAGAAAGATAAAATCTTGACGAATCCAATGGTACCTTTATAATCTCGATATAAATCCTTCAGTAGGTGGGCTTCAACGTTGAAGAAGTGGGAAATAACAGTACAATTGTATGCAGATATTCCCGCGGAAATAGCTGTAGCAAAATATGCATATTTTAAAACGATGATTACGTATGTAAATATACGTTTTACGAAAAAGTTGTAAATACAAAAATTAAAGTTTAATTCATTTCCTTTCCAATGGTGCCAGTTTTATTACGATTGGATGGTTTTAAGTGGATTAAATTATCGATTATGCAAATATTTGCAAATTCTCACTAAGGTTCGAGCGGGTTACATTTGCGCCCAAGAGACTGCAGTCTGCCACTTTGAGGGTTAAGGTACAGAACACCAAGAAAAATATTCTTTGGACCCAAACAAGTGATAAGGACACCCAACAATTACACTACGACAGGTATGAAAAGATGACTTACTCTGATCATTTTCTTAGTTGCCTTCTTTTGTTTTTGCTGCCGCCTCATTTCTTTCTCCCTTTTCCTTCTTTCCTTTTCCAACCGCCTTGAATCTCCGTCTGGAAACAAAATGTAATTAATAATATTAAAATAAAGATAAAATTACGGTAAAGAAGGTAGCAAATTTATTTTCAGTCTCACAAGAATACATAAAACAAATAAATTAAAATAATTCGACCACGCAGCTGAACCGCTGACGCGAGTTGAGCGAATTAAAAAAATTAAGTTTATAGGCCTATGTTTTAGGGTATCAACCAACAATTTGGGAAATAGGTCTATTCACGACGGTGCTGAATAGCTGCAAAATGGTTCGCACACCATTCCGCATATTGGGATTATCTTCAATACACAATGCATTGTGAGTTTCGCACGCCAATCCGCATATTGGGAGTATCTTCAATACACAAAGAATTGAGTGTTTCGCACGCCAACCCCACGGTAGAATCCACCACATGGCTTTGAACCGGGTACTTCTATGGTATTTTACGTTTTGATCGATTTTGGGGGAACCAAGCGAGCTATAAGGTCGTGTAAAAAAACAAAGTGTGCAGAATTACATCCTACATTATATTTGTAGAAAGCTCAACAAATTAATTCTCGTAGGAAAAATCTCAAAAAATAGTTGCTTCTGGTTAAAAAACATGCTTCCGATTGTTGGATTTTTTGGCTAACGAACTCGTCCGAGCGACGTAGACAACCAACATGTGTACCAAATTTGAACCAAATCGGACTTAAAATGCGGCCGCTAGAGTGCCAACACATATATACGTATATGATTTTTAATGACACCCCAAAACGTGTTCTGGGGACCATGATCGGTGCTCATTTACTACTCTATAAGAGCCACTGCAATAGCTCATTTTTCCTATGGAAATTCGCTAATAAGTCTATAGTCTATCATATAATCCTTACTGTTAAATTTTTTTTTCCTTTCTTAGACGTCCTAACATGTAATTTATTAAGTGGTATTTAGGCATTTTCAACTGATGATTAAATTTTCTAAAATAGTACCCAGTTTTTGTAAGATATCAAAATACATTTATTTATTTATAATTTTGAAATGTGATAAGTTTCACAACACAGTCAAGGGCAGAAACCAGAGAAGGTTATGGTGTTAGAAGCTGTACAGGTTTAAGATAAGCTTGAATTCAAACATTGAAGAGAGAAGTCACAAGTCAACTTCTACGGACACTTTGAGATTGTAGGCAAAGTCATTGGCGGCTGGTGTTAAGGTTGCTTGGTTGCACAACCACCAAAGTATTGTATTGTATTTTTACATATTATTATTTTAGTTGAAATTTATTTAAATACAATTTTCTTTAAACAGCGTGAACGCTGCAAGCATTGCATCCTGCGGTAAGCGGTAAGACTTAGCGATGTCGCGCACCTGCTGGTTTGACCCAACTGTGCGGACCAGGAAATTCTGCCTAGTTTGTATAACAGTAACACGGTCGTTTTGTGAAATTAGTGGTAGGGTTAGATTGAATGATGGCTGGATTAAGGTGAGTAGTAATCCGAGTATTCCCGGAAATATCCGAATTACACGAAACTCGAAACGAACGCAATCCTAACCTTAAACAGTGAACAGAACAGTGTCGATTTGGCAGGGGCAGTTAGTTTATATTAGTTTATTGTTGCTAATAATTTAAAAGACACTTTTAGTAAATGCTTCAAATTGTTAACAATAACAATAAAAATCCCAATGACGACAGCAGAAGCTGAAAGATGTTTTTTCAACACTGAAGTGAAGAAGATAAAAACATTTCTACGCAACACTAAGACTGAGGAACGACTATCGGCTCTAGCAATGCTGTCTATTGTAACAGATTTGGTGATGAATATTCCTGATTTCAATCAGAAAGTGATTAACAAATTTGCACAGCAAAAAGAAAGAAGGATAAGGTATTATTTAAATAGGGTATGTTTCAAAACATTCTTAACATTGTGTAAAAAATTCTCATAAGGTTAGGTTACATAGATGACAAAATAGTTTCTATTATATTTCAGCTGAATTGCTAATTAAAGATCATTTAAAAGAAATTATTGAAAATAGAGTAAGTTAAATACATGTAACAATTAGAAATATTAGGTTAAACCATTTATTTATACTAACGACCGTTGGTTCTTGGTGAAATACCATTAGAAGAATGGAATAAAGAATTGTGAAATAGTACAAAAAGTTTTCAATACCTATTAGGTTAGTTAATTAATTAACAATTAGAATGTCTTTGAGCATTAAACAATTAAAATAAACTCCAAGGTCTTAAGGGTGTGCAATACGACTCGAGTAAAAGCATCGAATCCAGTGAGCGGAGCCAACCTTGAGAAGGCTGACCTATGATATTGGTAAAGCGCTCGAGCGCGAACCATTGTGGTTTGTATACACTTTAGTTTTTTATTAATGCCGATTAAATTTTTATAGTTTCCACCATGTGCGTACATCATTTAAATTTGCAGAAAGCTCCAATGTACAGTTAGGAGATGACAAAACTAAGTTTAATGTGATTTAGTTGTTATGCTGGAATAATATCGTATCAAGCTAACAAAATTTGCATACCAGTACCATAATAATTGACACCTAAAGAAACTATTAGAACACCAGCTATTTAAAGCCAGTCAAGAATTAGGAAACTGCCATTCACCAACCAGCACAAAAATCGTATCAGCAGCCCTCCTTGCAGCAGAAAACACACTTCGTGCGTGTGTTTATTCACTGTAAACAAACCGATTAGGCGGATCTTTGTGCCCATTCATTTCTTATCTAATTTCCCCAAAATAATTTTTTTTTTTGTGGATTTTCCCTCAAACTTTGTTTGAGCGTTAAGACACATTCTGCATCCTGTGGTTTTCATTACAAAAAATATGCTTTTAGTAATTGTGAAACATGAATAAAGCAAGGTTCTGTTTTAACTTGACTGTTTGGCGTTTCGTCTGTAAATTTGTTTGTCATGCACAACCAAACGTTTTCATAGATTTTCTTCAATTTTAGCGTGAATGTTTCCCAAAGCCATTAGAAATAATGTATGTGTAAGAATTGTTAATTAATCATTCTACCCATTGAATCCGTTTCAAGATGATGGCCATTTTAATGGTTCCGCTTCATCTAATAATCACTCAACATTTCGGCATTTTCTCAGTAAATTTGTATGTTAATCAGATACAACAAAACGCATTGTTCAATTTTCACCGAATTCGGCAAGAATAAAGTCACTAAAAAACTATGTATAAGGACTTTTATTTTGTAATTCTGTTTCAAGACGGTGGCCGTTTTAATGGTTCTGTTTCGATTAATGTCACCTTTGTGCAACGATCTAGCCAAAAATGACTTATGCAATAACAATTTAAAGAAGAATTCCTGCCTCGAGTGTAAAATTGTATACAAATTTTTTATGTAGATCTAATGGTTTATCAAAAAACAAAATAATTTATATAACTATATAGAGAAGACGCCTCCTCTCCCATCCAACTCTTCCAGAATGTGTACACAATGCACAGCCACATCATCATGTTTTCTTTGTTAGTAGCTGTTGGTCATCTTTGGTACTGTACATTAATTCGTTAAATATAAATATAGCTTTGTAAGTTAGTGTACATATTGGTACCTGTTACAGCGACAAATTATGATGGTTGTTGTCGCTGGAAACAATGTTGTCTTCACAATGAATGACAACATCGGTAAAATATTTGAAGACCTTAAATTTTTTCTGATGCAAGTTCTACTGTTTACTGTATTTTTAAAGACACACTCACCTGGTAGAGGAGGCAACGATATTGCTTTCTTAGCGACAGGTAACGGAAGCAGCAGAGGCGACATCATATGCTTCGGCAACACTTGTTCCTCAGGTGATGGCGGCACTACGGGAACAGTCGGTTGTACTGGTGCCACGGGTAAAGTAGGTTTAACGACAGGACTAGGATCTAGTTTAGGAACAAGCGGACTAGGTTTGGACGACGCGACACTAGCTACTGCGTTTGCGATGGCATTGGCAAATATTTGTGCAGGAGTTAGTGTCGGAGCAGCCGGAGTAGGGACCACCTGAATCATGTTACCGATCTGCAAAACTTTATTCGTTAACTGTTGTAAGTTCTCCTAAAATCAAACAAACAAATTTGTAGTTGATTTTTTGTAATTCAGTTTGATAACACTTTAACAAATATGCTGATTTAATTTTGAACTGCCAAACTTCTCCAATTTGACAGCAAAGATTACCAAAGTAAAATAATGTATGGATTTGATTTTGTTATCTATAATCCTAAATTATAATGAACCAATTATTACATTGTTAGTTTTTAAATTTTTTATCAGATGAAAAACCTGAGCGGTCATCATCGGCTGGAAAACACGAGCATTCAGTTAATTGATAGAATAAAACTTGAACACAGAATCTCACAACTAATGTATGTTTATTAACTCAAACGAGTTTCAACGACAAGCCATCTTCAGTAATGCACAAGCTACAATAATCAAACTGTAACTCATTCAGTTTTTTAAACTTAAAAACTTTAACTTAAAAAACAGTAAAGCGACGCACCACAAGGTGCCGATGTTATAGTTATTAATAAATGGCTGAGTAAAAGAATAGTTCACACGATACGAAATATATGGGTTACTTTCAATGTCGTACTAACACATATTTGTAGATTACATCGGCAAGCAAGAAAATTGTACGATCGTATTTAACGAGTTTAAAAATATTCCTACCTGTTGAATTATCGGCGCAGTCACGGGAACAGGTGCGGGAGCAGGCGTAGACGTTGGCGGTGCTGGTACTATGGCCATTTCAGTTGGCACCACTTGCAGAATGTTACCGACCTGTACACACAACATACATTCTAATAAACTTTCCATCAATTTTACCAACAAAATTCCTTTCGATCTGAAAAACAAAATTAGAATTTTTATGCTGAAATTTTTTTAATTAGTTTTGAAACAAAATGAGTTACGTCATATTACTGTAGACAGGGTGTTCCAGAAATCTCTACCAATACTTTTAGTTATTAATTTTATGCCAAGGACCATTCAAAATATCACTACCGTATTAAAATGTCCGAAAGTCTCCAAGTGTATCACACAACAGCCATAAAAAGAAAATTAAAAATTCATCTCAAAAACTGATTGGCATACTGAATTTAAGTTTTGCATAAAGGGCAACTGTAAAAAAATAACTAAAATGTTTGATGTAAAATATCTTGAAAGCCTTCAGAGACAAAAAGTTATATTTTTTTAAATGAGAAACAAATTGGTTTTTATCAGTGAATTTCCATAGAAAAGATGAGCTATTGCAGTGGCTCTTGTGGTGAGATCTAAGGTCGGGAATAGTAAATGAGCACCGATCATGGTCCTCAGAACACGTTTTGGGGTGCAATTAAAAATGTTTTTTGACTGGAAGTAACAATGTTTTGAGATTTGTTTGTACTAGAATGAAATTTTTTTGGGATTTTATCTAAAAAAATAAATGTAGGATATTATCGTGCACATTTTGTTTTTTACATAACCTTATAGCTCGCTTGGTTCCCCCAAAATCGATCAAAACCTAAGATACCATAAAAGTACCCGGTTCGTAGGGGACATCCACGTAGGGGACATCTTCTGATCCGAGGCCGAGTTTGAACGCTGCGAGCGAAGCGAAACAGTGCATAACCAGAGGCCGCAAGGGCATGTTGCAGCCTTGCAAAGCGAGTTTTTCCGCTGCGAAGAAGCGCGTCAGTCAAAGCTTGAGGCCGAGGCGCAAACAAATTCTACTAATATATTTCGTACACTCAGTCAGCTATCCAGCGCCTTTGCGAGTAGATTAATTTCCCAAATAGTAGGTTGAAACCCTAAAACATACAAACTGAATTTTGGGAATTCCCTCAACTCACGACAGCGGTTCAGCTGCGAGGTCGAATTATTTTTTTTTGTAGATCAAAGGATGAGAAGCTGAAATTTTCTTCTTGATACTGGTCAGAAACATACAACATTAGCCAGGAATTAAAATACGGTTTGTTTTAAGACAAAGACCAAGTTGTCAAGTCTTGTAAACTTTTTGCAAAGTTAATTTCTTTTGAGATATTTAACAGGGCTGTGCAAATAGTTCGAAAATAGATTCGAATCCGAATCCATCTCTGGATTCGATTCGGATTCGATAGTCGAATCCGCCATGCAAAAATATTCGGATTCGTATTCGGAAACGAATCCGCTAATCCAGATTCGGTTCGAAAGATCGAGTAGTGACTGAAAAGATTCGAAAATTTTTCAAGGATAAAACAGTACGAATGAGAACAAAAGTAATTAACGGTTTTGAACAGAGAATGTTGCACCATGTTAGGCTGCTGTGAATTAAATGTTTTACTGCAGCCTATAAGTGTTTCAGTTTGATTTCTTAATTTTTGACATTACCTGATTTAATTAGCCTATTAAATTTGTATTATGTTATTCACTTAATAATAATTATTAACTAACTTATGATACCAGTTAGTAGATGGGCTGTATTTGATTGTGTTAAATTCCCAATAAAAAGAAGTTGGACTTTGATTCAATGTTAGTTTTTAATATAATTTAATTTTAAAATAAGCTGCTCACAGTCCAATAAATAATAATTTTTATAAACACCTTTTAAAATGTATAATCTATTTTTTAATATTTGGTATCGATTCAACAAACTTTAGAGGATTCGGATTCGATTTGAATTCGTAGACTTGAGATTCGGATTCGTAGGCTTGGGATTTGGACTCGATTCGGATTCGTAATTTGCCTAAAAATATTATTCGGATTCGATTCGGATTCGTAATTAGCATACAAAT